>JAGDQP010023913.1:10915-28581 GCA_022664845.1 Lepisma saccharinum | reverse complement strand
TAAACTGATTACTTGTTCAATGAAGCTGGTTTTTCATTTACCGTTTGAAATCAGCCAAGGTATTGGAAATTTTAGTGAAGTTGAATTCTCAGAAGAAGTCTTACTTCGTTGCAGTGATCTATTGGATATATATACAACAGTGTTATGATGAATGGCTCAAGTGTGATATTTGAAAGTGACAATAATCAGCAAGGTATAAAAATAAATAATTTTGGAACGTTCACGAAGCTAGGGTAGATTTCTTCATAGACATCTTGGAATAGCAAACAAATTAGAGATATGAACTGGAATAAATTCGCAGGATTTTTTTTAGAGAGAGAGAGAGAAGTTGTGATAATTTTACGTGAGACAGGTTAGATACTAGAATGGACTTAAGTTGTACTAAACTTTGGGTTGGAAGTGTTTTTTTTTGTTTGATTGTAAGTTGTGTTCGGATGTTGAGAATAATTATAAATGTTAAACCTGTCTCAATGATTATGCCATATTGAGCTACGGAAGATTTTGGAATTTAATGGGAAACTTTTGGAAGTTAGCAAGAGTGCTTAATTTGGAGAAAGTATAGGTAATTGAATGAATTTGTACTGAAATTGTTGGTGCATAAATCTTTTATAACAAGCGCAGTAGTTGAAGTGGAATAGGAGTTTTTGTTTTCATTTGGAAAGATGCGACGTTTCGCCAAGTCGTGTTCACTTGAGAATTGGGAATAATTTTATATTTTTGGCAAGAAATGGTATGCAATCAAGCTGTTAATTTTGAATAGGCCTTGATTAATTTTAATTTATCATCCTGTAAAATTTGGGAAGTTCTAAACACACACAAAAAAAACAACAGAAACTTAAAAATTCTCCGAAAAATTGTCTAAAAACTGCAATTTCGAAACCAGTTGAAAAATATGGTTCATTGAAAGTAATAAGTTACCTTTAAATATGGCGTGTTGAGAAGTTTCATTTGAAAAGAATAAAATTTGAGGCAGTTTTTTAGCTTTTATGTAATTTCTCTACCCCTTCCCCTTTCAGTAAAACAATTAAAATTTCAGTGCCAGACTGATTTTTGGCTGCGCATTCTTGAAATATGAAGACTTTTATAACTGTTGATGTGTACTGATGAGTTCCCAGCCTTGCTGTTGATTGTATGTGATTGAATTGGCCTGTATTGGAATATTGTAGCGCAAACATTTGACTTTTGACGGCTGTGAACACTTGAATAAGAATTGAACTGGATGTTTGTTATTCCAAATGTAAAGTTAATAATGAAGTACTTTAGATGTTATTGACATAAAATTGTTAGTTTTTTGGGAGTATCTATTTATACAGAAATTGATGAGCAAGAGATATGGTATATAATAAATTTTTAGAAAGTTCAATTTTGCCTGCTAGTTATTTAAGTTGCTTTCCAATCAATTCGTCTTGATTAGTCATACAGGTAGTTAAGCATCTGTAGGTTTTTTGCTGTTTTGTTTGAATTTAACATAATCTTTGGGTAATGACCTGCTTAGCCTACAGCACGTAAATAATTTCTCGAAAGTGAAATTTTCTTTTAGTACATTATTTAAATGTTTGAGTGTCGAATCTGAAAAGTGTATTTCACGTTTGATTGACTTCGTGATGGGCAAGTGAAGCTACCCGTTTGTCATATTCAGTCAGTTCAGTTAGATTCTTGTTATTTCTTTTTATTAATTTCCACTTATTACGTATGTTGCAAAACATCAATCGGAGCAATATTCGTTAACAATAAACCTGATAAATACAACCCATGCCTCGGCTCTATTAATTAGAGTTCAAGAGTTCATCATCAACCTTAGTAGATTGCACTTATATGTATGTATTGGTGGTGCATCATCAGGTCTTCCCGTTTTCTCGCATTCGGTTCCGGATGTGTATTGCATGCATTCCGAGGCTTAATTTTGGGTCTATTGTTCCGTTGCATTCTTGCTATTGCATGTCCGAAATCAAGTAGGTCGGAACTGGAAACCTCGGGCTTCAATAGGAGGCCCAAATTAACATTACAACTGGCATAGTTTTTAAACCTAAAGAGCAAAAGAAATTCATTATTAAGAAAACAAGCGCTCTTGAAAGTAGTGAAAACTTATCAAATTAAAATGAACTAGATTTTAATACATCAAAATGTTTAATTATGCAAATCTATATGTTGTCCAAATTACCGTATAAATCAAAAGTCTACGAAACAAAGTAGCTAAAATTCAAGTTTTATTAGTATATTACTATGAAAAAAATAATAAGAATACATTAAGAGATTTTTTCTAAAATATAGCAATTTGGGAAACCACATATTAATCTTGTATTTTAAAGATTCTACAGAAAATAATATTGAGAGAGAAGGTCTTTGGTATAACTACAAATTATTACGATGTTATTCTGAAGGAAATAAAATATTTAAAAATGAGAATTAATAACCATATTCCATTAGAAGATAGCTATGTAATTATTACCTGATTTTATTAGAAAAGAAAGAGCGATATTAGTACCAGAATAATTTTCAAACTTGTTTTCATGGTCAATTGTATTTGCTCGTCATCTTAAAGATGTACCTGTTAAGTGAGTTTCCCATTATAAGAGATATACAAATGAATTTCATGATATATTTAGAAATAATAAAGATCCATTTCATTTTAAATTCTAGATAAACCAAAGTTTGATAAATTAAGTAATATCTCCATTAATGTATTTTCATGTAAAAATATGGCAGGTGCAAGGACATGTTAGCTGGGATAATAGTTTGTCTAATCATATTTTAAAAGAACGTAATTGTATTTTAGATACTTATATGGAGTGACAGTGATTTATGCAGTCTTGGCCCCTGCAACTTTTTGAGACATTTGATGTCTCCGCTTTATGAACCTCTTCTTTGTTAATTTACGTCTTTTGTCTACTCTATCATCTACTTTCACAAAATACAAAAGCTAAAATATTAACTACTAGTATAATCAATGTGTGATTTTTTAAAAATGTGTGTTCTGATCTTTCTTTTTTTTCTTTTCATTAAGCACTTAAAAGTTTAGTCTACATCGGGGGAAGGGATGATTCCTATGGTGCATCCATCCATCCTCCACTTCCGGCTTCGCCACCAATCATTAAGGATATTCTTATAACATATTGCATCGTTTTGGAAGATTCAATTTGCATACGGTAGTTTCGACTTCTTTGTCGATAACATTGTACATGAGGTCTACGATTGGAGAGTCTACTGCTATTTGGAATATAGAGCTCTAGTCTTTAGTTAGCCATAATTTTGGAAGCTTATAGGTAAACTTCTAAACGAAGCGTTTTCCCATCCATGTTAAACTGTTTTTCATTTGGTTTAATCTGACAAACTGATGCCAAATATGTGCGCATATTTTATATACTTGTGTGCCCTATATAAAATAAGCAATTATTACACAATTTACTGTGTATTTATTTTCATAAGAACAATTAAACTTTTGAAATGAAGATACACTTTCACCACTTGTTTCGGTGGTAAGAAGAACTCCGGTGCCCTGTATGCAAGTAACAATTCCTGTGTGACCAGGAGATAGGTTTTTAATAATTTTCAATCAATAATAAATATTTTGCTCACTTAAAAAAGTTCAATCGCTTCCGGTGAATTTTGATTTCATCTTTTTTATATTAGTCGCAAACTCGAACTTCTCGTATCAAATAAATTAATATACTTTCAGCAAAACATGGACAACATTTTAACTATTACTAGCATTTGTCAAGTATTTCATAAAAACTTAACCAGCAAGAATATTCTTCTTACGATTATGCTATTTGTTCCTAAAATAAATGTGCTAGTACGTAAGAAATACAAATAACTGAACTTCAAAATATAAAAAATTAACTATGTTTTAAAAGGATGTTTTTGGATGGCCGAGATATTGCCGTTTTTACACATATATCCCGGTCTCTTGAAAAAAGGCTACCATTTTGTCAGGTGGATATTTGTTTGTAAATACTTCAAAAATGGTTTATCTTCAAGCGGTGAAAATGTCAATGTTTCTTCTAGAAGTGTAGAATCCTAAGATATACCGCGCCAGCTATTAGGAGTTGCACAGAACAAAGTAATTCCGCTGGCAATGACTTCTCAAGGAATATCTAACAACATATTAACGCAAATATCCTAGAAGTAAGTAAACATGCTTATTGCACAGCGAGAATGTTTAGCAAAGCAACGCATCCCGGATTTCGTGCTTCTTTCGCCTTTTTCCGCCCTCCAATAGGACTGTGGTTCTCCGGTAACTTTAGGCCATTTTAAGTTTTAATTATAAAATCATTTATTTCACATATTTCAACACCAGAGCACGCTGGGCGTACTAAAGAATAAAATTCTTTATTAGTAGATGTAAAATTCGTGAAAAGAAATACAAAATCTATTCCGAAGTTCCGGAATTCTGACATTCCGGAATAGCAAATATTGGCACTCCGATTCCGGAATTCTGATTTCCATTTCGGAATGTTCTGGAATTCCGAATACCCCTACTCAAATTCTATAAAAAAGTATTCTGGCACTGAAAGTATGGGGCGCCTTTATTTGCTGAGTGGATATGACAGTGCTCACACATTTAAACATAGAGTTATTCTACAGGATTTGTATATGTTGTATCACATGTTTTAGCAGATTAATCACTTCGGTCAATTTTTTCTATACGATTTACAGTGTAAAGAATGAGACTAGAATCATACGGTCGGCACTTAATATATAGAAATTAAGAATAATACAGGAAGCTAATATCCCAATTTTCCTTTATAGATGGATAGTTAGATAGATAGATATAACGTATGGGCTACTTATTTTATCTTATTCGTATGTTTTGTTTCAATATCTGATTCAAATTCAATGTGTTTCTGAAAATAAATAACTGAAAGTTCTCATATTTCAGAAGAATGTAAAAATTAGACAATGAAAGACTACAAGATTCGAAACAACTACAAATTTTACTAGCTGATTCTTTTAACATAATTGTGAATAAATGTTTAACATTACCTCATGGTAGGAAATATACAAGTGAAAATTAGTATCATATTCACAATAAAATATAAAAATTTCCAGATAAAACCACACCCAGAACCGACATTTCTGTAACAGAAGCAGAGGGAAAAATTCGAATTACTAATAGTCTTTGATTTTATAATAATATATTATTTAAAACATTTAGCAAGCTTCTCAACATATTGTTTCTGGAATTCTTAAGATGGGCACACGTGCATAGTCAATAATTAATTTAGGATTAATCAGTAATTTGAACTAAGTATTCATATGCCCAAATAATTCGATTTAAGAAAATCACCTCTTGGCTACTTAAAAAAAAAACATTTTACGAAAACAACAGTTTCTTCAATTACTAAAATGCAGATTTTATTCGCCAAAAATGCGGTATATAAATAACCAAAAGCACCACTTGTTCATAGTACAATATAATATCTTATTGGAAAGTTGACTTAAATTTGAAACTGTTAATATGTATCAAACTCGGGAGAAAGAATATATTACGAAGCATTTCATTGTATTAAAGAATGAATCTTTTTGACCTTAGAAAGAAATATGTAAATAGACGGATGAACCCAAAGAACTGTAAATCATTCTTGTTGGCAATTTTGACTCAACAACAGAAACAAAAACTACACATTAAAATAGGTTTAAAGTAGGTATAGCCAGATCCGAATAAATTTTATTCAGATATCGGGTCCAACTATTTATCCTGATTTAGTATATACAGATAGCGGATATAAAATTAAATAAAGGATACGTGGATTATATCTATCATCTGAACATTACCTGACATCCAGATTTTCCTACTTTCCCAAGTGGATACCTGATAATGTGTCATCCGATATCGGAATTTTTCACCATATCTAGTTTAAAGGGGAAGTTTATTTTAATTTTAAATTTGCCTTAAATGTCATGATTTTTCTGGCATATATGACCTAAAACCTTCGAACTTATAAGTCATGGTGTCTCATGGCGAGTTCCCTTCCGCGAGCAGGGAAAAGGATTGTACCGACGGCATTCGTCTGGTGGGAAAATCTGCAAAACTGAATCATTCTCCTGCTCTCTGAAGCTGAAAAAGAGAGAAGTTTTATTTTCCTGAATGTGATTCAATAACATAGTTACGCTTATACATGAAATTGAAATAAGACTTCATTGCTACTGTACCTTAAACATGTAAAAGGTGAATTTCAAAACAATAATAAAATTTATATGAAGCTTAAAAAAAAGAAACAATAATACATGGAGGGACGGTTCGGTCCTAAACTAGCTGTTGTGCCTAGAAATAAGAAGGAAAAGTATTTAAATATTAAGGAATGTGATAAATCGTCAGTTACTACTTATCAAGTGCTTAGTAATAGATTCAGGAAATAATTTAAAAAGTTTTAAAGAGCTTATTTAATTTAATCGTCAACGAGCTTCAGAATAAATCATATCATCAGTTCAACGAAAAACTGCAGGAAGCTAGGACATGGTTTAAAAATTTCCGACAGCGTTATCCGGTAATGTCACTTACTCTTTAGAGTACCTGAGGCAACGTCTGCAATTCGAGCACAATCATTTAACAAATTAGCTGTATGTAAATTGTTCGATCTTCTTCGTCAAGAATTGAACACTACCTCAACATACCACGCATCGCTCGCAACCGTTAAATGTTGCATTAGTTTCTACTAATGGCGTACTGCAATGACGAAAGGAAATCATCCTCTCTACTAAGTTGGATCTTTGTTAGGATCTACATGTTGTAAGGTAGCATTTATTGGCAATGCCCTCAGTGGATTTGAAAGACAGGTACGTGCCCATATAATCATACATTTTCGCAGATCGAGAGTTTTTGCCTATAAGTTTTACTCGTTATCTCAACGGCTGAATCGTGATTCACATTCATCAACAAGAGAAGAATGAGTGTGTGGAACTCAAAACGGGTGACAGTGCTGAGTTTGTAACATGCATATACATGAGCTATGTGAAGGAATAGACAGGATATGTGAA
Source organism: Lepisma saccharinum (assembly GCA_022664845.1). Taxonomy (NCBI): domain Eukaryota; kingdom Metazoa; phylum Arthropoda; class Insecta; order Zygentoma; family Lepismatidae; genus Lepisma; species Lepisma saccharinum. The sequence continues at coordinate 21,603 of JAGDQP010023913.1, read as the reverse complement.
TATTTTTTGCGATGTATGCTTGCTATCACTAAACCAAATTTTTAGGAGGTTAGGTACTTGTTTTTAAAAATATATATTTGAGTTGTTTCTCCAAAGTCTTTGCAACGTCATTACAAGGGATGTTCGGAAAGTTCTAAGAATCGGATAAAAACAAACACAATATCAGAGTGATTGAGGTTTTATTTCTCAACATAATTTCCTCGAAGGGTAATACACTTCTGTCAACGGACTTAAAATACCTTGACACCAGCAGAATATGTTAATTCGTCCAGAACTACCAATAGCCTGCCAATGTGGAGATGACTTCTTTATTGGAGTGAAATTTCTTGTCACCGAAGCAATTTTTTTAGGTTTAGGAACAGGTGGAAGTCACTAGGGCCAACATCAGGCGAGTACGGGGGTGCAGTAGAACTTGGAAGCCAAGTACGTCCAGTTTCCGGCCTGTGACCAATGCTAAATGCACTGGTGGTGTGAGCAGGCGCGGCACCCATCGCCCTGAAAGATTCCATATGCCCACCTCTTTGGTAAGAATGTGGTGTCCCTATTCCCTGAGATGCCCACTGCATGAGCTATCTCACACACGTTCAATCGTCGGTCAGCCAGCACCATATCATGGACATTATCTATTATTTTAGGTGTGATGGCGATTGAAAGACGTCCACTGCGGGGGCTATCTACAACACTATCCCGTCCAAGTTTAGACAGCGTCGTCCACTTGTGGCAAATGATGACGAGTCTCCCAAGACTGTGTCCAATTCAGCTTTGATGGTTGTCGCATTGAGTCCCTTCTTTATCAGGAACTTGATGACGACCACTCGAACTTCCTTGTGTTCCATGTTGTCACGTCACTAGCACTTTTGCTCCTTCCCCTGCCTCTGCAAACAAGACTATCGGACAAGTGACAATGCAAGTTTCCCCGCACGTTCAGAATAGATGTAACCTTGTAAGGTGTATGCATTTGTTCCGATTGCAACACCATTTCTGAGCGTTTCTTAGAACTTTCCGAACAGCCCTCGTATGAGAAATATTCAAGTTGTGGCCCTACTTTTTTTCAGTACAATGTAAAAATAATAATTAAAAAAAAACTATAACTATCAAAGACCATCTTAGCACATTTCATATCAATTGTTCACTTAATTTCATAGTTTTTCTTCGTATTTCTTTGAAAAGTTTAGATTTTCAAAAGGTAGAGTAGTGGTGGGTGATTGAACACTGGTTTACGACAGTGTTTGACACACTCTGTGTCACCTATGTTTATTCCATAATACTTTGTTCCTCATGGATAATCATTCATGTCTCAACACACAAAAGTGTGAACAATTGCAATGACTTTCCAACTTTTTATGACATAAATAGTAAAGATATGTTACAATCCAGAATCACCTGAAAGTGCAGGCTGACTCTGAACACATGAAGGGTGACACTGAACGGTCTAACTAAAGTATTATTATTACTATTCTTACACAAAAATTAACAGTAAATATTAATAATTATTACTAGTAATAAAATAAAATAAATGTATAATATAGAACTCTAAGGATAATACAAATGGCCAACATTGTTTTCAGAGAAGCAAGGCAATTCAAACATTTAAATAAATCTTCGATTTGATAATTGCAATCCATAAAGTAGCACACATCTTCGACATTTTTTTCTCTCCCTCTCTCTGCATATGAAACCATGCTTTACATGGATGCCGCTGCATCCATTTCGAAATCTTTGAGGAAGTGGCTTCAAAGAATGAATGACAACAAAATCCGCGTTAGTCATTATTCCCACTAACTCAGGAGGACTTTGTCATGGCAGTTTCTTTTTTCTTCTTTTTTTTGTGCAAACCAATGTTCTTGATGTAATCTAGAAAAGTAAGAATAGCAACAGGTTGTTGCTGTTTCATTCTCGTTTCTGCAGTTTTCAATTTTGATATTGGAACAATCTCTTCCAAAGAATGCTTTGCTTTGTGGTCACGTGTCCTCTCAGTGCGTTGCAAAGCAGCGTTTCGTTCAGACATCTGTGGTTAGCTTTTCTGCTAGCCGCTCACAAAAACTTCCTCTCGTTGTATTAATGATAAATTAGGATCATACACATGGTCAGGTATTACGTTGGGATTGAAAACGAAAATTCGACGTGCCTTAAAACCCTGACAAGCGTTTACAGTTGTCCCTGACCTGCCCCATCTTCTGCTAAAAGCACATGCATACAAATGCACGGAAACTCGTATCTAGTTAGTTTTTCTCCCAGTATTGGCTCCAACGTGCGAATTCAGAACATTAAAATAATGCACTTTATGGGGCTTCAATGCACAGCCGTATTCCTTTCAGAATTCCATATTTTCTCGACACCTCGGATGATACCCAACTCCCTTCTTCACTTATCTCTCTTAGATCAGAACCCATTGCTTCTTTTGTTCCTTAGCTGCGCTTAGAACACCCGCCAACCATCTTGTTAATTCTTGCCATCTGAAACAATGAGGGAACATAACTAAGTTGGTTTGAAGATTTTTATTTTACCGTTCAGAGTCACCCCAAGATTGTTGTTCAGAGTTATCCCACTACTCAAAGTTTCAAAGAATTTCCTTTGATGGCCGAACGATGAAAAGGTCATACAGATTTTCACACAAAATAAAAAATGAAACTTTACTTACATATAACTAATCTTTAGAAAAAGGGATATTTTGTGATTCTAGTTTCCTTCACATTTACTACTATTCTTCGTTACTCGAAACAGTTAATTGTAGAAACTGTTCTCAAGCGTCAGACAAATTATCAATTTTCCTTGTTTCAGTTCAACTGCAGACCAAATGCTTTCTATATTTCTGCAGGGACGAGGACAAACACAAACGCCTACTTGCGTTCAGAGTCTCACACCCATACTCTGTAACATGTACGCGCAGAAAATGCCATTTACAGTGCGAAATGGTTCCATGAATTATAATAAATTTTATTGTACTTTGAAAGGAAGATCAGTGCTACGTAAATCAATTTCCTGAAGGCAAAACAAAGAACGTGGCTTCAATAATTCATATATCTTATAAAGATTATGTACAAATAAATTATTCGATTACTTTCCTTCGTATAGGAATCATATGTTTGTGTTTTCATGTTAGTATCCGAAATATTGTTGGTCTTGCTCTACAAAACATAATCAACTTTTATGACTCGAAAGTCCCGAGGGATCATTTATCTACACAAAAGGATCATTTTGCCTCATGGTGTTTCCAAGATGATTCTTAGCTATTATTATAAATTCCAAAATATCTCCCTAAATACTGTCGTATATCACCTGTATTATTTTTATTGGAAAGTCAAAGTTCAGTACAATGTAAAAGGCTTTCTTTTATCTTTTCACATTCAACATGAACGCTGCAAGAGACCATCAAAATTAGAGAAATAATTTTGGGCCTCCTTCCCTTAGTATGTACAATATTTAAGTCCAACGTTAGATTCTACATATTTGCTTGTTACTGTAGTGTGCATTCCAGACCTATGGCTGTAGTTTACATATTGTTTCGTATCGTTTAAAATTGTGAGCGTTACATTAGGTCAGTTTTTTAAGTTTGCTACTTGTTACTTTGTTTTCCTTAATCAAATTGACTGACTAAGCTTAAATTCGAGTTAGATATACTAACTAGTTGAAAATGAATCCGATATCGTTTATGTGAGGGATGTAGACCTTTTTTTTCTTTTCATTACCATCGATAAATTTTATTTAAGTTAGTTCAGTTTGGTTACGCTATAACGAAAATATAATTTTATAACACAACATTTTAACAATATTAATATTTACTTCCATGTAACAAGTTGTTCGAAAGTAAATTGCTATTATCGTACTTTTGCCATACGGGGTTTAGCGTTGTTTGGTAATAGTAGAAGAAAACTCTTTCCATTGGTCAACGACGGATACTTTCTACACAACTACCCAGACATTTCGTTAATTTCTGCACAGTACCTGACTTCCGTGACATATTAACAACAAAACCTTTTGTGGCGTCAATTTAGGTTTCGGAAAGTGTTTCTCGAATACCTCATCACATTTACAATACTATCGAATTATTGTCACCAACCACATGTTATGGGATATGTCCAGCCGCTGCTCTCTTTGTGATGCTCCGTCAATTAATGAGGCGCCCAGTTTTCCATTTTTTACTTTCCTAATTTACTATGGATGATAGAAAAGGATTAGGATTGAACATTGAACTGTCGGGCAAATTTGCTCGCGGTATTGCGTGGATTTACCTTCAAACATACCTTTGAAACGTCGTTATCCAACCTTGAGCTGCGTCCCGTACCATCCTCATCTTAAAAATCCGGCACGAAACGTTTGAAACGTGCGATGCACTGTCTATTTTGAATTTGAGAGTACTTTTCATCGTGCTCTCAGGGGCCCCTCACCCAATCACAATTCATTTCTGGCACCTTATGTTCTAGTTTGAAGTCATGTAACAAAATTACCTTCGAATAGCGCTGTTCAGACATGATTCACAGAGCACTCAAACACATCCTGTGACACCTGTAATTATGGGTTAAAGGTTGTCTATTGTTGTTACCTTCCGCGGGTATTATTAACAGTTCCATTGCCCCAGTACAAGAGCAAACAGGGAAGTTGAATATGAAAATTGTGCATTATGGCCATGTATTTCGGAACAAATTTCTAGTGTACGTAACGAAGTTTAGGCTCTCGACTTGGGTGGTACGTAAGATCATAGGCTAAAGACATTAATAACGTAAAATAGTTTAACTTTTCATAAAGAGCTATTGTGCCATATTTTGCCGTATGTAGACTTTATATCACCCATTCCCTTGCAAATAATTTACACAAGTACTTCTATAAACACATAGCGACAGCCAGAAATTCAAAGCTTTCTAAAAAAAAGCCATGTATTAATACTAATGTTAGGACACAATGTCGAGATATCAAGGACGGGTTAGTTAAGGTCGTTTAACACTCATTCCATGTGTTCGCCCCTATACGGAAGTAGTTAAATAGTCTAACGTACATTTTCACTCTCATTTCACTTTCATGGCCCGAAACTTTGAGTTTCAACATTTCAAACACACGTTCTTAATTAATTCTCCATTTTTTCCTGATGTAAAGTCTAAAATTCTCCATTGCCTAGCAAATATAAACACAACCCCTGCGGAAGTGTATCGCCTTTTAACCTCTAAAATCCTCCAGGGCCTCTAGACCTGACAAAATAAATTCCATATTTCTGATTAAACTAGCCCATTATCTACACCTCTCACCATTCTTTTCAATAGGAGCTTCTAGGAGGGCTATTTCCCGAACTCCTGGAAACAAGTAAACATTACTCCGGTTTACAAAAAAAGGTGACAAGTCATGTGTTAATTCATATAGACCTGCTTCCCTCCTTTCTGCCCTCGGTTTAATTTGCGAAAAAATTATTACAGATAGAATTTAAAATCATGTCCTCCAATTTCTTTCTCCCTCCCAGCATGGCTTTGTACTAAATGGATCCTGTGAAACCAACTTAACTGTCCTGCTGTCTCATGCCATGGATGCCCTAGCAAATAGACAAGAACTTGACGTCATATACCTAGACTTCTCCAAAGCATTTGAAACCGTCTATCACAAACTTCTAATACACATGCTTGCCTCCAGATTTAGTATTCACGGGCCCCTCCTTCAGCTTCTAACTTCATATTTGACTGGCAGAGAACAACGTGTCGTCTTCCCTGGTAGTACATCCAAGTGGCTTCCCATGCTTTCAGGTGTCCCTCAAGGATGCTCATTAGGGCCAGTTTTATTTTCCCTCTACATTGATGACTTATATGAACAGATAGATAATTCTTGCACTGTACTTCTCTACGCTGATGACTGCAAATTTTTTTAAGAATATTAAATCTACAGAAGATACTTTCTTCCTTCAAGCCGCTATAGATTCTGTTGAAATGTGGTGCAATAATTGGTTACTGAAAGTCAATCCTTGCAAAACTCCTTGCAATGCGTTTCTCACTCAAAACCCATAACACAAAATGCACGTACACATTAGCCTCATCTAATACACAATGGGTCATTACAAAGACCTTGGTATCATATTTGATGAAAAACTCAATTTCACTCCTCATATTGAATTCGTAACTTCTTGGACTTCTCTATAGGTTTACCGATATTAAAGATTTCAGAGTTCTTCGGTCATATTTTCTCACTTGTGTACTTCCTACTATTGAATACTGTTCATCTATTTGGTCTATGGCTTGTGAAATCAACTTATCTAAATTGCACAAAATACAAAATTTCTTTATCCGCGTTGTACAACACAGGGTAGCCAACCTCCAACACAAATCTAACGTAGAATTCTGAATTCTCTCGACTTAAAAAACATAGACACTCGAAGGAAACTTAATATTTTTTTATTTTTTTTACAAAATAATGCATGGCGCACTGAGGACCAACGACCTTCTTCCACTTTTTACCTAAGAGTACCCAGACAAAATGCTCGTTCCCAACATAATTTCTACCTCTCAAAACCGCGATTGTGTTTGGTCCAGCGATCTCTTGTGTACAGATTATCACATTTTTAGAATACTCTTCCTTTGCCACCAGACTCTCAGTAAAAGTAAATTTCTAAAGGCTTGTTATATGAATCTGGAATGTAAAACTGATCTTATTTCTTATTGTGTAATTATTTTTTGTAATTATTATTTTTGTTATTATTTCTATTCTTATATCACATTGTTACAAGAACGGTGTAAAATGGCGTTTGCTGTATCCGAGCTAACTTCTAATAAATAAATAAATATTTCCTGAAAATTTCTCATATAAATTTTATACTTTTTGGCTGACCTAACCAGCAATTGACCCCTAACTGTACCTGACTTAACCATCTCGATCAGGACTCGATATTAGCGGTGGTCTACTGGCCGATGACTAGGCTAGTAGAAATTTCCAAGGGCCAGTAACTCAAAAATGTCAGTGGTCCTATGGCAGTGCTTTCCAGAGTTCCAATATATTAATAAACATACCTGTAGGCTGTACTTAATGTTTTATCGAAGTGCTTTCTTTCTGTTTTCAAAAACAAAACTATAGATCGTGAAATTGCAGAATCTTAGGAACTAACATATCAGCTTATCAATACCAATGCAATAAGTGCCGGAGACAGGAAACTTTGCAACTCGTATGCAACGCTGGTATACCATCTTATTATTGAATCCATTTTGTGTAATTATGACGTTGCTCCGGCAGTATCCTTATTTATATACAAAGGAGAAAGATGCATACACCCCAATATTTCTCCCTACGACCCCAGGCTACCAGCAGATTTTTCCGAAGAAGATATTTAATATAATAAAAGCAAAGTTACTGTGATAATTCAGACGTCAGGCATTCCTATTTGTTAAGCATGTTATTGTTTGCTTTGACATAGAATTTTTACAGGACTTTAGTTGTTCTTTCGCATTTGGTATCCTACATACACCTGTAACCTAAATGAATATAATAAAGTGGACCAAAAGATTACGCTGATTAAAATTATGGGTTAACTATAGTAGTGCCGGACCAATTTTAAGAAATTTACAGGATGAATTGAGTGTTGTTTATGAGTAAGTAGGATCGAAATAGAAATGTGGGTAACATTAAAAATGAATAATCTTGTTGCACTGATTTTTTTAAAATGTTTCAAGACGCACAGCATCTAGTGGCAGAAGGAACTATTTGGCGTACAGTTACAGTTGTTGTCATGTGGATGCGGGTAAGGCAGTGTTGAAATGGCGCGTGTTTGTGATGGTTGTGTCATTTCTTGCGTGAGTTTTATTGAACCGTATAATAATAACGAGGGAAAGTTGTTGAAATTGTGTGAAAGACACGGTGTACTAAAGAGGCGAACAGTTTGTGGTAAACGTGGAAACGACTTGAAAATACTGAAGAGAAGAAGATACTATTTCCAGTGTGGAAAAAGGCAACGTGGCATTCAATGTAAGTGGCAAAAATCTTCAGTGAAAGGATTTTTTTTGAAGGAAGTAGGTTGACTTTGGATCAGGTTTTATTATTTGTGGTGTATAAGATGTTTGTTGAAGCGTGATATACACAAATTCGTAGAATATGAACTTAGGTGGGGCCCAAACACTGTCTGGAGCAACTACTGCCGGGAAGTTTGTTTAGACTGGGTTTTTAGGAACAGTACGAAAATTGGCGGAACTGATAACGTAGTGGAGATAGACGAGAGCAAGTTAGGGAAAAGGAAATACAATCAAAGAAGGCGTGTTGAATGGCAGTGAATATTTGGAGGAGTTCAAAGAGGCAATAGCCCGAAATTTTTGTAGTAACCATAGCGAACCGCGACAAAGAGACATTACTGAAGATAATAAAGGACCGAATATTGCCCGGGACAATAATACGAGTTTCAGACTGTTTCAAATCATATGACTATTTGAATGACGAAGGCTTTCGACACGTTCGTGTTAAGCATAAAATTGAATTTGTATGTACTTAAGCCAGTGATCAAGTTTACCGGAAGAATCAGGCAATTTTAGCTGGAGAGCATCTGTCTGTGCACACACAGGACGTGGATAGTTAGTTGGTTGCGGCAGATCGAGTACACTGTACCAGTATTGGGTAGGAAGAAAGAGCATTTTGAAGGTTATTTAGCAATTTATTTAAGGAAAGGAAAGGCCCCGAAACAATTGTACACGATTTTCTAATGGAAATTGGGAGAGTGTACACGCCTGTGTACTGAAGGTAAGTGGGGATATGTATTAAAATATATCTGGTAAAGAAACATGACCGCACCTAACTTTACCTAACCTCCACGTTCGTATGTTCAGTAATTTAAGAAAATTTACGAGAAATGCAAGGAAGTAATTATTAATAATAAATGTGAACATATGAAAATATATTTTATAAACATACATGACCGCACGTAACTTTACCTAACCTCCAAGTTCGTATGGTTAGTAATTTAAGATAGTCTACGAAAAGTGCAAAACAATTGCGTAAACCGCATTCCTCCTATCAATACGGGCTGAAGTGCCGGCAGTGTGTTTTGAGTGATTTTGGTTTGGTCCGTCAGTACTATATAAATGCCAAAATTATTTACTTATCTGGAAAAGAGCCAGTAAGATTTTTGTAGAACCAGTGAAGAAAAACTGTCACTGGCCCCGTGAGCCAGTGCTACGAAAAGTTTATTTCGAGCCCTGATTTCCATTGAAATGGAGAATATGGTGTGGAAGAAGTGTCCCAATTAGTTCTGAAAGGATATGTTAAAGTAGGTCAATCCTTGACTACAGAAATAAATGTAGGCGAGAAGCTTGATTTTCTACGTTGATCAATTAGAAACAGAATTCTACACCTTTGTACATCCTTTAATAACGCAATACGTTACCTTTTTATGCTGATTATACTATCAGCAATACCAGCTACTGTCATGGAAAATGCTGCGATTGCTATTACCACACAGGCAGTAGTAGAGTCTCCTTTAGTATACATGAGAAACGCAAAATAGCAAATCCCAGTTACATAACCAATATTTGGAAGAAACATTAATAGTGCATAAAATAACTCTGTACATCTTCCTTCCTTGAATTCAGATTTTGATAAATAATGGATTCCACTTTTCCTTATGTGATTTCCTAACTCAGAAGGTAATGCTTTTTTGTTGGGTTTATTAGCCATGTTGACTTACATCCTTTAGCGAGTTCCTTGAGCGTGGAAGGCGTGTAAGACTATTAATAATAAAACTTTCTACATAAATAAAGTAAGTAGATGTGTACTACTATCCACGTTATCAAATAGGTTATTGTTATCTTCTTTTTCTTTATGGATGGTATCTGAGGAGTGGCCGCGGTCATGAATGTAAATACGGTAGATGGTGTGACTCACAGGCATCGACCTCCATTAAAATGATACTGGACCGCTCATACAATAGTAAGTCACTAAAAGTGAATGATCAATTAATTACGAGGAAATAGCAGCCCAGTTACGTCATCAAAGAGGCAAATTAAAATTTAAGCGAAAAAAATACAAAATAAGACAACAACGAAGAAAGCTTGCATATTGGAAGAAAAGAAATGAAATCAATATATAACTTATTGTCACTTCATAGCAAACCGGAAGTGAAAAAATTCTTACAAATATAATTTTTCATTTTAGAAATATAATCAAAAATACAAAATAAATCGAAAAACTGGCCACACAGCGATAACAAGGGCATAAAAGTTAGGCTGAATACGAAGTTTTGTCCGTCTTGAATTTAACCGGAAGTGGACAAACGACGTTAATCATTTTCAGTTTGGGTGCCATGAATATCAAACCACAGCTCAGAGAAAGGAAATATCTCCGTAACAAGATGAATCACATCAAAGTACGTAGCCAATGTGTTAAGTTTCACCCCCGATTGAACTGGAAGTATTCATTTAGTTTTAAGATTTTCACACTTCACAGAAAGGGAGAAAATACAAATTACACCGAAAATGTAGCTGCACAATGAGAAGAAGCGTATAGAAGTGAGTCAGAATTAAGTTTCGTTTGTTTTACGGGAAGCAGGATGTAAACGAACGACATAAATCATCTTCAGTCAGGTAAAATAAGTCTAAAATTACTGCTCAGAGGAAGAAAATAGCATTTAATCATAAATGTCACATCAAAGTACATCACCACTGTAGTGCAGTAGATATGAACCAAATAATGTGAAAATATTTCATGACTGGCTACAAGCGGGAAATTTTTCAGGATAAAAG
>JAGDQP010023913.1:0-10515 GCA_022664845.1 Lepisma saccharinum | reverse complement strand
GGCAGTGCTCTTACCAACTGTGAACAGGTGCACCTAATAAATTTCCCTTGTTTCACTTATAAATTACAGGTTTCCCTGAGTATAGTCTGAGTTTTTCAGATTTATAAAATTCCCTGATTATTTCAGTTTTTTAGGTTTTCCGGTGTGGTGAACCTGACTTATGTACGAAGATTCCAGCCATTTTTTCTAAATTCAGGCTATAGTTAACATCTTGATCGTACTGGTATTTTTGCCTGCAACTCGCTATTTATTAGTGCAAAAAGTGCCACGTTTCAATACTAAACGATATCGGACAACATCGAGTGATGAGAATGATATCAATTAATAACAAATTCCACTTTTTTCCGATATTGGTGGATATCGGAGAACGATGTTGTTCTATGTCGTATGATAATGTTTGTTAACACGGAACGATATTGATGAAATTATCTTTTCCAAATTTATGGATTTCGAAAACGCATTAGAAACGTAATGAGCTCTTGCTAGGTAGTCCTTAATGCTAATTACTTGTGAATTGGCTCTTCATTCCTTGCACTGTTTCAAGGAGAACAGAGTATTTCATGATATTTCAATGAACTACGCATAGTAATCTCACATCTCATTATTTCTCCCAAAAATAAATTTATGGCAAAACTGACTTCACCAATATATTTCAGGAAAAATTGTGGTCCAGATTGATATGCCACATGACACTTTTCTCATTAAAATATCGAGCAAGATGCAAGATGACCGACTTCAAGATGGCGACCATGACAAAAGTTCCCCATCAAAAGATAGCGCATTGACCCGGTATTCATTCATGTGTATTTACTTTCTATTATTTCAAGCATTTTACAATTAAACATGTTTTCCGACATAGATCACACTATAAGTACTTATATATTTTTAAATCAATTTTTTTGGACACTACGTCCGTCTTTATGGACAACAGTAGTTTTAAGCATGCTTTCTAGTAGTTTTCTGATGTTTCTACTCTTCTACGAAGTTGGGTCGAAAAAAGCAGTTTGAACGATCGATAAAAATAGAGTATTATCTACTCCCCCATGTTCAAAGCAAGGCACGCATTAGCATTATTCCCCCTCCCCTTATTTTCCAGATCAGAAACACCCTTCACACTCAAATCTCAAAGTTCACAATTCTACCGTAGACTGTTTTTCTACAATTCTATCGCCGACAGGGTAGCCGTACGGTCTAAGCCTTTAGGCCAACGACTCAAAAGTCCCGGGTTCGAATCCCGGTAGGGGCATGGACGTTTGTGGGTTTTAAATGGCTGTAAATGGGCAAATCGTGACAGACCGATGTCAAAAGTTACTAGACTGGCCCATACAAAATTAAGTTTTTACAATTGTGTAACATAACCAAGAATTCAATATTTTCTGATTACCCACCAGAGACATTGGGCCTCCAGGCTTCACAATATATATATATATATATTTTTTGATACTTAAAAAAAATAATAAATCATATGTTAGTCTTCATTTTCTGTGTACCTTCCAATTATTTTGATATGTTATAGTGTACAAGATAATAACTCTGATGACCCCTTCCGTAAGAAACACCATCCTTAGAGCCGAAATTTGTTCTATTTCGACAATCATATTTGGATACCATTTTGACCAGTTGATTACGTTTAGACTTTTGACGCAGATAAATAAAATTATCCACCAGATTTTAAAGTTTTAAAGTAAGAAATGGATTTTGTTTTAGTGTCAAATGATAAACCAGTCCGCAGATATTGCAATTTTTGTAAACGTCTGCAAATATAGATTTCGGCAGGCTCCTCAATACAAAATTACACCTCATTAATAAACTAGTTGGAATAAAAATAAATTAATAGTTATTTTGAATTATTCACGTATATAGGATATAAATATTAAAAAAATACATTTTCTTTAAAATAGGTTGAACGACCATCCTGGACCACTTAAGATGAAATGACCCAATGAAAACAATGGATTAAGAGCAACTATTGATGTAATAGTCAGATCTAAAACGTACAAGTTTAGACTGTGTCATCGGGTCTATGCTTCAGAGCTCTGGACCCGATTTCAATCTGATGACCCGGAGTTTAAAACGGAGGTTTAATTCTTTCCATATACGCTGTTGCGTTTGAACAGCGTATATTTCGGGGATGCCAGGGATGCCAGGGACTGGGATGCTCGCATACTCGGGAGGTCGTGGGTTCAATCCCAGCGGTCAATCATCTTGACTAAGGTTTTTCCAAGGTATTTCCTGTCATATCAGGCAAATGTTGGATCGTACCTTCAACTTAAACCCTGGTTAACACCTTCCGCATCCATTCCCTTTCTCTATCTCAGCCTGATCCTTAGATACTTGAAGGCCATAAATAAAATCCAAATTCATCCGAAGGTGTTACAAATAAATCACAGAAAATACGATCGCCGAAATGTTCCTAATAATAGGAATAATATGGTATTAGTGTCATCTATCCGGAAAGAAGAAAAAGCCATCAGAAGTGTGCAAATAACCTCGTCCCCCCGGTAAAGCTATTCTGAAAGAATTTTGTATTTGAAGTATTAAATAGGATAAAAGCTTTAAACTGCTTTAAAACTCTCATTAATGGAGTTGCCTTACATAAGCACGCTTCCCAAGGAAACTCATAAATTACAATATTGTTTGATTCAAACCACAACCCACCATCTGACAGAGATTTTCCCCAGATTTTTTATCAGTCACACCAGGTAAATGTCGGGATGGTACCTTCAACATACGCCCTGGCCGACACATTCCCGAATTCTTTTCCCTCCCCTATCCCGGCCTGAGCCTTAGATGTCTAAAGGCCATTAATAAAATTCCATTCAAACCAGAAGAACAAGACCAGGTCACCAGGTCAAGATTCTATTATCAGGTACTCTACTAATTTTAAGTTAAGACTGGATTCCGAGTCATTCGGGGTCAACCTGGTCCATTTTCGGACTGGGGCATCGGATCACTTATGTTCGGGAAACCGAAGTGACCCGGTTTCAGTTGTGGCACTATTATATATACTTCTAATGAGTAGTTGTTGATCTTGTCGCACATACTTAACATGTCACCTTAGCATCAGACATTAAGGGCTCATTTTCATGCCCGCTTGCTTTGCTTGCGATTTGGATGAATAGCTAATTGAAACACGTGTTACAACACGTAATAAATCTACACCACGAAACACTACATGTTTCAATTGACTACTTACCCTAATCGCAAGCATCGCAAGTGGGCTTGGAAATGAGCCCTAACTGCAATAAAGGCAGACATTGCAGAGAGAAATTAAAACGTTGGTTACCAATGTTGCAGAGGTAGACTATTCTGTGCTGTTAGGGTATATGTATACCTTTATTACAGAAAGTCTTCGAAGCATAAAAGGATCAGTAAAATATTAGTTACTCTGAAGACACCTCCATAAGAGACTTTGTTAGCGTGGCAGACAAGTCAGAAGGTCCTAAGTTCAAAATTCCGCTGAATATTTTTGAAATATTTCGCACTAATTAATAATATATTGCAATATCCCGTGTGTTTACGAACACGCGCATATTACACAAGTGTTTAAGTGTGTAAGCATGTAAAGAAGCCAAACAAATGAATGAGATAAACAATGGCAGACGACAGACAATTCCACACCAAAACACCAGATGGAGCGGACATCAAGAGATAAAGGGAGCTGGAATCGATGGAGGAGAAACTTGAAGGACCACCCCTACATTCACCTATAAAATCCAGCAGCACGGACTACTGGGTATCACTCATTTCTGGGTGGTCAGCTACTCTCTTTCTTCCATTCTCAGTTGCCTACGCAATTGGAACCTTCCTTGGTACTCAGTTGGCTACGCAATTGGTACATTCCTGCATACTCAGTTGGCAATGTAACTGGTGTGTATTTAACCTAATCCTGAAACAAGATCCGTACTCAGTTGGCTACGCAACCGGTGCAATCCATCATACCTAGTTCCATATGAGCCAACATCAAAGAAGAAGAAGCCAACTGAAGTCGTAATATAATAACTGTAATTAACCGACTACGGAACACTATTTTTATTAACGTAGTCGAACTTATTCACTTTCATGTTTTGTACGTAAAGATTGGTTGAGGGCTAAGACCACAAACCCGTGTATACTTGCTCTACCTAAGATACTCTGTGAGAGAACCGCATGATCATTACGATATCATCATAGAGGCAATGAATAATTTCGAACTAAATATGTATACCAATATACAGCAAAAATTGTCAGGAACCTTCCGTCAAAATGCCCGAAGTGGGTCCAACAAAATTTTGCTCATGGGGCTCCACTTGACGTCCTTTGAACAAAAATGGGACATACCGACGGTGGTAATCGTGCGGTCCCCAGTAGCACTCACGTTGATAAAACCGTTGAGAACGCGGACATTAAACGGTTTTTATCAACGTGAGTGCTACTTAGGGTCAGATGCATCAGGCCAGCGACTCGTCCCGGGTTCGAATCATAACTGGGGCATGCATGTTTATGGCTTTTTAAAAACTTAACAGTTAATGGACTTGAGAGGGGCAGAAGTCATTATTTAAAAAATGGGCTATATATAATTAAATCACAGCTATATTCAATTTACTAGTGGATGAGGCCTCTTCCCGAAGGGAGGAGTTGGTCTACTGCTCCCAGACCAGACGGGTTAGGAGAGGAGAGCCAAAGCCTTCACTGTGATCGCCACTGTCTTTTATTCACAGCAGTTCCCCAATTGTACTCATGATGCTGGGTCAACACCGAAATTTTTTAGCCACCACCGGGAATCGAACCCGGGTCCGCTCGCACTGAAGTCGAGCTCGCTACCGACTAGGCTACGCAGGAGCTCGGGCTACATATAAATAAGAGCGCGGATCCAGGATATGATCAAGGGAGGGGCTAAACCATAGTTGTGTCATTTTATCGAGTGTAAAGTAGGATTGAAGGCCATCTTATCCAATGTATAAATGGACGTCAAGGGGGCTATAACCCCCTCTTGGATCCGCGCCTGCCTAATCGACCTCTCCCCGAAGGGAGGAGTTGGTCTACTGCTCCCACGCTGACCAGACGAGTTGGGAGATGAGAGTCGAAACTCTCACTGTTATCGCCACTGTCTGTTATTCACAGCATCTCCCCAATTGTCCTCACGATGCTGGGTCAACACCGAAATTTTTGAGTCCCCATCGGGAATCGAACCCGGGAGCGCTCACACTGAAGTCGAGCGCGCTACCGAGTAGGCGATGCAGGAGCTTATATATATACGCAAAGAAATAACAGTAGACTGCAAGAAGGTGAAAGAAACGAACTATTGTTCTGTATAATTCAGTTTGGTGAGGATACGTGGAACGATATAGAAGTGCTTGCAGAAGCTTTGAAAAACTCAATTTACAATTAAGTTTAGCATCACTGACAACTGGAGTGTATGCAGAAGTTCCTTGCAGTCGTGTTTGTATTGTGTAGATGAATAATCTTGCAGACTTTGGGAAAGATCCTTTTAACAGTATGGAAGCTATTGTAATGTTATATTTTATCGTAAGTTGACAATATAAGTCATTTCTCTCTGGTATTACCAGCAAAATAACCGTTTTGTATATTTTCAACTTTCTTTATTTTTGTCGTGAGGTTAGGAGTTTCTGGGCTGAGTAGAAACACGAGTTGCCCAATGTTAATCGATTCTTTATTCCTTCCGTGGTCTTGTTTTTGCTAGTTACATACAAGTAGGATGCTCCTAAGTATTTAAATGTATTTACTTTCGCTATAATCTCATAAGTCTCTTCCCTGTGTTTGAGTTTGTTTTTATGTATTTTCTAATCTTACCTGTAGACTTACAGTATGTGTTATCGCAAACATCTACTAAGACATCGGTGTTACTTTTCCCCATTAAATCTACATCATCCGCGTATACGAACAGTTGGTTCAAGCCATACAAATACAATGTTAGTCCCTTTTTTCCTCTTTAATTTTCAGAGTCTCTTAACCCAAATTTAACAGTAGTGGTGACAAGGCATCACCTTGTTTCAATCCTCTGCGAATTTTCTAAAAACTATCTGTCATATTATTTAATATGCGCATAGTCTGCTTATGAGGTCGCTGAAACATCCTAACTATCTGAACCAGTGCAAATCGCACCAGGATATTGTATAGTTTCTCCCTTTTTGATAAAATCATATGCTTTCTTAAAATATGTATATGAATAACTGGTGAGCCGTCCCATTGTATTCCCACTTCTTTTCTGATATTTATCTCAAGGCAAAAATCTGGTTCAATGTAGATATAGTTTGGTGATCTCCAATTATTCATCTACATATACACTTAGGTGCGTTATCAGGATAAAAGAAATAATTTTATACTTTCTAAGCTGTACTTACTGGATTATACCACATAAAATCACCAAAGACCGTGCGCTTAACCATTTTGTTATTTTTTAATATATTTTCACCACAGGTAACATTTTTAGTGACCTACTCAAAACCGGTTTTCTTTTATTGAACCTGCCGCCACATTGGAATTATTGGCGTCTCCTCACCATGGCGCACAAAAATAAGCATTAGTAATGGTTTGGGGAAAAGGTTGCTGTGTACATTATATTACATATAAAAAGTTGCAGTTTGCTCGGCTGTAGACACAAAGACTTTCAGAAAATATGTGTACTTTGAAGACGCGTCTTGCATTAGTAGGACTTGAAAAGCTCAAAATTAGCTATTGCAGTGACCAATTTTTCCAACTTTTGACATCCATAAAATAAAATCGATATGAGTCACGCATTGTCGATTGTGATAAAAGAAATGTGGGTGGAGATGATTCTGTCTCGGTAAAATGAAGGTTGAGTAGCAAGTCCTTGCTGGTCATATTTTGCTTCAAAATTGAAATGTTTACGAAAATTGTGAATTTCAAGGTTAACTCTATTGCAAACTCTATTCAAAATTGTGTATTTAGGTTACATATATTTCATTATTTTAAAAAATGGGTAGTGTTGCCCACGAGACGAGACAAGACAGAGAGAGGTCCACGGAAAACGAGACGAGACAGAACTTTCATAATAATACTACGTACATAATTTCGAGACGAGACATATTCTGGATGAGGTATTTTCAAGACGAGAAGCCTAAATCTCGTCTTGTGGGCAACATTAGAAATGGTTGTTTTCAGACTATTGTACCATTAACCCATACTAATGTCACATGCCATTATCTCTCACATTTACGGCAAACCTTCAGAAACATGTTTCCCGTAAAATCCTAGCCCGGAATGATATATTGCACGACCCTCTTCCCATTTACGAAATCCAATCGAGATTCAATATGGCGGGCTTCAAGATGGCGGCCATAAAGAACATATCCTCCAACCGGTAGCGCCTTCCATTACTATGTATTTGCTTTCCATTTCTTTCAGCATTTAACAAATATAAGGGTATTTCTTCACTCTTCAGAAACAGGAATCTGACTATTATACCATCGATATCTCCCAAAGCAATTGCGCTCGGGTTGACAAAATTCGTATGTGCACATATTTTGACAATCTAACCATGATAGAGGGGGAAAAAATGAACTTTTTTCTGGCCCATCAGCAGTGTTCGATTTGCAGCGGGAGATGGTTGGGATTATCCTCCTCTCAGTAAAAAAATTCTTTGGTACTTTTTACAGAAATATACCTCTAACCTGGGATATAGACGATCCCAAAATACCGTATAGTATATATATAACTCATTTTCCCCCTCTCTGGAAATTGCACAAATCGAACACTGCCCATCAGTATATTTGCTTGTGAGCCACCGCTTTTCCTATAGCTTTTTATATTTAGAAAGGGAAGTCCAGGATGTTTAAATGTCGACAATGTAATATTGGGGTAAGTTTGTGATGTTTTCTATTGCTTTTTCTAAGAGCAATAATATTGTTATGTTTAGGGGTTAGATGTAGCGATTAGTGTTTTCTATTTTCGTGGGACTTGGAATGGTGCGGGAAAATCCTGTGCTTTCTGTGTTTTCTTTCTCCTAATCGCAGGATACAAGATTCTTAAATGAAGAAAAAGCCGAAATACCTTAATGGGCATGGCAATATCTATTTCAGCATGTCGTTTATTTCAGCATTTTCTCTTTTTACGATCTTACTCGTCTTTTTCGCCTTTACGATCAAGCATGACGTCAATTTGCAGATAACAAAGTGCTGCTACCTGGCGACGAAAATTTAAACTTTCACAGACTGTCAAGTTGAACATAACAAAGTGTTGCTATCTCGTGACGAAAGCTTGAACTATCTCTGGCAGGATTGTTTTTCTCGAAAAAGTGGCCGTTCTTACAATTTCGAGAGATTTAGACGTCCCGAGAAACTTTCTCGTAACACTGCGACAATTTGGCAGAAACCAGGACGTTTGGTAACCCTGCATATTCCGTACTATCCCTCTGCTTTACCATCTTGCTCTTCTCCTGTTCCAGTTTAGTATTCAATCTTACTTCACTATGATAACCCCAGTGGCAGCCCGGTGGTTGTTTCCACGGGGTGTTGCACTCAGGCCCGGCGCGCCGCTAGCCACAATGAATAGGGTCCACGAAAAATTTAGGGAAGGGCTTTACGAAACATATATAAAATTAAATATTTGTATTGGGGCAAGGAATATTTACGGGGGCTCAGCTGGAGGCCTGGACTGTCACTACGTATGAGAGGATTGGGTAGCTAATCAGTCACAATGAATCAACGCAGAGTTAAATTATGTAACATATACACAAAGGAAAAAGTGACCAGATTATCAAATAAACGGACGTTAGTCAATT
Organism: Lepisma saccharinum; assembly: GCA_022664845.1. Lineage (NCBI taxonomy): Eukaryota > Metazoa > Arthropoda > Insecta > Zygentoma > Lepismatidae > Lepisma > Lepisma saccharinum. The sequence continues at coordinate 1,772 of JAGDQP010023913.1, read as the reverse complement.
AATTACGATTTTGAGAAAACTTAGAAAAATGTCGTAGCTATGAGGACAGAATTTGATAGTTTGTCATATTTTTTGTGGCTAGAAATTTGTGTGACTCTGATTGGTATTGTTAATATCAAACTTCGAAGATTTACTAAACGTTTTCTTCAAGCTATTTCGAACTATAAATTCTAACAAGCCCACAGCTCCTGGCATTGCTCGTTTTCTTCTGCCGAGTAGATTAAAGACAGTTCGTGTAACAAGCTACCGTATATACACAGCATTTGAAATGGAGCGATACAATGCCATAGCTTTAAAATTATGATTTTTCGATTAAAGTAACATGAGACGCCCGCAATGACCTCTATCTAAAAAAAAAAACGACACTGAACTGACCGCTGATGCTGCCAAAATGTTCATGAATATATGAAGTCAGGAAGCGGAGAGGGCGCTTAATCTCGTTTGTCCACTTCCAGTCTAAACCAATATGGACCAAATTTTCAGTTCTAACTCAGGTTTTTACGCTTGATATCGCTGTTTGGTCCGTTTTTTATGTACGTCTTAATTCTTGTAATAAACGTAAATATTTGCAATATTTTCTACTAGATGCAGAGTAGTACGGTATACAATATTATGTGAATAACTCAGGAATTAAAACTTAAATACAAACGTGCTGCACAGCGATGTTCTACGTATAAAAATGAGTTTAAACTGAAAATTTGGTTCACATTGGATTAGACTGGAAGTGGACATACGAGTTTAAATATTTGCTCTGGCGTCTATCTTTCGACACTAAGCAGTCACTCCAGTATCGTTACATGGAGCTCAAGAGTCGCGCATACACAGGCAGCATTCAACGGGCTGAGAGGCTGAGTGCTCAGCGAGCCTCCTGTGATCTAGAGTTACCACCTTTTCATTTCCGGATTCCCGGACACATTTTAAGTTGTATGCATGGAGCGCCTGAGATAGACTAGATAACAAACCTCAATTGAATTATTTTTCAGTTATGTACTTAACTTTTTAAGACGCAGTAAGTTTTAATATGGAAATACTACCAATTTTAGAATAAAGTTCAAACACGAATGATTTACGTAGGTAATAGTTTACTTAACCTGTTTTTTTTTTTTCGATGAGAACATAACGCACCGCAAAAAAACGTATCTTACGTTATATCAGGAAAACTCTCATACGTTGCGTGGTTATACAATGAAGTATCTCTAAAAGCAGTACATTTCGTGCAGTGTAATCTATAGAGGGTGGTACGACAGGAAACATAATCAAATTTGACAAATTTAAAAATAAAAACATTCCCAATCTACTCTGTGTATTCTTTGTGCAAAGTGCGCAAGAGTTGTTGTATAGCTTGATAAATACAAGAGATCAGCTATATGAAAACGCTAAGAAATTGCAATGGATAAATTGAAATGTCATAACCAAACACAATTTCTGAATATAACCAATATGGATTACTTTTAAACAATCCGCCTAGAAATGTGAAGATTAACTATTCATTGAACATTAAATTAATGTATATTGTTTGACTTGGTTGCTTCAATCAGTAAAGGTTTTGTTAGTAGAAAGTCATAAAATTCAGAACATTTTGTTTGGAAATTTGCTTTGCGCTGTATTTTTGCTTTTACATCAACCACAAGTCTTTTAAGGCTCAATCCAAGTGGGAGCCTTTTCAAAGCTTTTTTCGTTTTACGTCAATTACTCAAATTTCAGTAGAGAAAAAAGAAATTAACCTTCACGGACGAAAGTTCGTTTCGTCCTTCAGTAATGAATACAATTAG
>JAGDQP010023912.1:0-28583 GCA_022664845.1 Lepisma saccharinum | reverse complement strand
TATATATATATATATATATATATATATATGTGTGTGTGTGTGTGGGTGTATGTGTGTAGGTGCGAAGCTTATTACCAGATGTGTAAATATGAAACCGGAATTTATGTACAGAAAAGACACAGTGATTGGATAACAGTGCTAAGAACTATTTTATTCGAAGTATTGGTCATCGCTAGCGATACATTTCTGCCATCGTTCCGGCAATGTGTGGATGCCAGACCAAGAAAACTGTGCCTCTTGTGCTGCAAACCAGTCATCAAGCCATTATCGTAAGATATAAAACGCTGGTCAGCAAGTGCGTGTCCCATGGATGCAAATAAGTGAAAATTGGAAGGCGCCAAGTCTGGTGAGTAAGCCGAATGCTGAAGGGTTTCCCAGCCAAACGTCGCAATCGTTTCCTTGATCGATTTTGCTGTGTGGTGGGTGTATTATCGTGAATCACTTTATGTTGTCTTTGGTCATATTCTGGTCGTTTTTCACGCAAAGCTTGATGCAAATCGATCATTTGTTGTCGGTAACGTTGGGTATTAACGGTTTCGCCAGGTTTCAGCAGTTCATAATAGATCTGATCCCACCAAACACAAAGCATTGTTTTCCGTCCATAGTGATTTGGTCTTGCAGTCGATGTCGCCGGTTCTCCTGGAGTTACCCATGATCATTTATGCTTAGGATTCTCGAAATGGATCCACTTTTCGTCACCAGTCACAATTCGATGGAGAAATGATTTCCTTTTGTACCTGGTGAGCAGAATTTCGCAAGTGGTTTTTCGTTTTTTGTTTTTTTTTTTGCTGTCGTTCAGTCAATGCATGTGGAACCCATTTTCCCAGCTTCTGAATCTTTCCCATTGCTTTTAAACGTATGGAAACTGCTTCTCGTGTCACATTTAATTGATTCGCGAGTTGTTGTTCCGTCATTCTCATCCAACAAAGTTTGCAATTCGCTGTCTGCAAACTTTTTCGGTGGTCTTCCACGTTCTTCGTTCCTCACGTCAAAATCGCCACTTTTAAATTTTGTAAACCACGCATTGCACTGTGACTTACCAAGAGCATGATCACCGTAAGCTTCGACAAGCATGCGATGCGATTCTGCAGCAGTTTTCTTCAAATGGTAGCAAGAAATCAACGCTGTCCGCACATCGTAGTTTGTAGGTACAAATTGCGCCATGTTCAACGCTATTAAACACTACACTATGACATGAAACTTGTCTGGTTGTGATTTGCAAATCATTATCAGCAGTCAAAATAAGCAAGTAGCGCCAAGGACGCAGATTTACGGTAACCACAGTGACAGCTAACGCCGTCTATGCACCCATTCCGGTTTCATATTTACACACCTAGTATAAATTGTAGCAGGGAAAATATTTTATTTTAAATATTCCAAATAAATGGTATGCATTGTTGAGTGGAAGAGATTGCCTTCATTGACTTAACCTCTTATTATAACACATCAAAATTGTCACGTAAATATAACCCTGAGATGAAACTCCAAGGTTCATTCATTACCTTGAATGATTAATTGTAAATAAATTGTCTAGCATGTTTTCTAAGTTTTACAAATGTATTCATGCCGTTACTTTTTGAACATTTCTTAATTGTGGTTAGGAAAAAAATGAAAATATAACGTGCCATTTTATTTGTAATGTATACATGCATATAGCAAATAATTTTCTTCTGAATAATGTGAATATTTTTGTGGTCACTCTGGAAATGTGGGTAATTTTCGAAACAAGTATATGTTCTCCATAATGCCTGTTACACTACAATTATGATAACCTCTCGGTCACCTCGAGGTCAGCGGCTGATGACAACGAAGGAACACGAAGGAAAAGCAATCTTTTAGATCTTAGCATCACCGTAAAAGTTTAGTGTTTACACCCATTTTCATACATAGAATAAAATTGACCTATACACTTTCCGCTGTGAAAAATGACTCATAAATACAAAGTTGGGGTCTGCAAGACCACACGAACGTTTTTGTTATTTACTTCAAGGCCTCTGGCGCCAACTGGAACATACCGAGACATGCATTTATCGAACAACATTGCAAACTAAATTTACAAAAAAACTTTATTTTTATATGGGCCAGTTTAGTAACTTTGGACTTCACGTCACGATTTGCCCTTAGCTGTTAAGTGTTAAAATCCACACCCATGCCCCTGCCGGGACTCGAACCCGGGACCGTTGAGTCGATAGCCTACCGCCGCAGACCACTCGACCACAAGCCGGCAACTAAATTTACAAGAAAGGAAAGTTTCATTTGACAATAAATGAAAACGTTACAATAAAAATAATATTCGCTGAGATCCCACAGATCCCAGGGGCATAATTACGGGTTGACTTAACTATACCATGGAAAATGAAACAATAAATAAGTAAAATGTCACCTGTTAATAAACTTTGGAGCTGTATATGGTTTAAAGCAAAATGTTTTTAGACATCTGAAGATGGCACCAACAAATATGAACAAAGGACTTTGCATTCAATTATACACTTAGAAGTGAAATTTAAAAAAAAGTCTTATAATATAATGAAACATATAACACTAATGTAGAATACATACCAGATTTTTAAACATCCAGAGAAAAGAAGAGGATAGAGTTTAAGACAATTAATTAATAGTTTTCTAACACGAAATACGAACTAGCTTTAATTTTAAAAATCTGTTTATTAAAAATGCACATTCGTTTGAAACAAAATATCATAGTCGCTAAAATGATGGCTCTGAGTCCGTGTTGAAACTCAGGAGAACCTTCGAAAGAACACTGAATTCACCAAAATCATGAAAACATTCACATCGCGAAGCTGACTCACACCAAACACCCTATATATTGTATATAAATACACGGGGCTTGCACAATGTAAGATAATCATTAACAATCCTAAAATTGGTTACTTCGATGAATACAGTTGTCGTTCAATGCTTCTCATCGAAATAATTTAAAGGGGAAAAAATGTTTTAAGAATTGACTGTTATCTACGGAAGTAGAAAATGTGTTGAGAAATGCAGGTCGCAACACTACTGTACGAAACAATTTTATTTCATAATTTTCTTTTCTTTTCTTTTCTTTTCCTTTTTTTCATTTACTATGTTACTACATAGCATAGTCCTGACTGTGTTAGTGTGCTACAGAAACTTGCGATAATATATAGGAAGACTCCTTCCTGTACCATGGATACCTGTTTCTTTTTCTAAACATATGGTTCGCTCTTTTAATTACCGTTATTGAAAATGTTCTAATTGTGCAACTGGCTACGCTTTACGTCAACGGAGGACAGAATACACACGTAGGATACGAACTGTATGAACTGTATACTTTCAAGTAGAAAACAATTGCTACATATTTCGCTAACAAGCTAGTTCAATTACAAGAGAAATAAATAAATTATTCTGTTTGTAAAACGTTAGTTAACGCGCGTTACTTCACTCTCAGAAGTAGAGGAACAATGACTTCAGCGCTTTAGAAGCAATGAAGGTTAGCAATCAGAAGGTTATCCATGTTCAATTACGTAGTTACATTTACTAGATAAGACAATGTCTTTCGTATTTCTTCAACAAGGTAATTTATAGCAAACATGTTTCATTTTCCTCTCTCTTCGAGAAAATATTATAAGTAGATCTCGGATTTTCATGACGTGTTATGTACGTATGTATGCTGACCTGTTTACAATGATTAAGTTATTTCAAACATTAAAACAATGATTCTGGTCTCCTTCGTCAAATAAATACATATTTTAACATATTTTAGCTTTTGGTCAAATTTTGGCCAACACACAAGATATAAAATCACATTTATAGTTATAATTACTTTGTTTCTAACACCACATAAACAATAAAAGAACAACGGGCCATCTGAAATGCATGCAATCTGAAAACTACTGAGTGCGATTCTGCTGAAAATGACAGGAGGCCTATGATTCTTTTTCGTCTCTTATCAATTGTTATAGGAAAATATATTTTTCATTTTATAGAGAAACCAATATAATGTGTAAATGTTTCTATTCAGACCAGAGACTCCTAGCCTCACGATTGTTGAAATTGAAAATATACAAAACTGTTATTTTACTGGTAATACCTAATGCTTATGAAAGTTAGAGAGGAGTACGACCCTGGCAAATGAACATTAATTGGGTGCGTTGGAGTATAAGGTTTTGAGAAAGATATACGGGCCGAAAAGCGAAGACAGGACCGGAGAATGGAGGAGACTGCATAATGGAGAACTCCACAGAATGTTTAAATAAATGTCCATGGCCGACGAGGCTGACGATAAAGACAAAGGTTAATATTATGATAAGCTCGAGAAGTTTATTAACCGATTGCCGAAGTATAGGCCTAATCTGAAAATTGTGTTGGGTAATTTCAACGCAAAGGTAGGTAGGGAACGAATTTTAGACCTCCTATAGACAAATCGAAGTCTTCACGAGGTCATCAACAATAATAGCTTAATACTGATAACTTTTGCCATTTCGAAAAAAAAAAATGTAAAGAGCACGTACTTTGAACACAGACATACACAAATATACATGGATATCCCTAGATGGCAACACACAACCACGTCGATTGCGTATTAATAGACAGACGAAGACATACCGCGGTGGTCAATCTGACTTTAATAGTTACCGCCTAATCTCTTTTCTCCCATCATGGTACAAAGTATTGAGTAATAGTCTGATAACACACCTAAGCGTGTACGTACTGCAGATGGAATAATTGATAATCACCGATGTGAATTTAGAAGAAATACATCTACTTGGAACCAGATTTTCGACTTGGGGCAAATATTGGAGAACAAGTGGGAATATAATGCGACGGGTCACCAGTTGCTCAACGATTTTAAGAACGCACATGATTCTATCAAAAGGGGGAAAACTATACAATTTCCTGGTAGATTCGTAACTCCTAAATAAAAACCTGTTCAGCAAGTGATTATGTGTATCAGTGAATCCCATAAGCAGAATACGTACGTATAGGTAAGAGTTTAAAGATTCGGAGCGGATTGTGATGTCTTGTCACTATTAATTCTTAACTTTAGAATATGCAATTTTAAAAATAAAAGAGGACCAAAAGGGACTACAAAAGAGACCAAAAGTCTTGAATCAACTCTTCGTATACGCGCATGGTGTTAATGGGGGACGATATTGATCCACTACAAAGTCACACTGATAACTTAGTAGAAGCCTGCGATGAGACAGGCTTACAAATGAATGTAGAGAAAACAAAATACATGATAGCAAGCCGAAATACAGCAGATGAAGAAAATAGAAATATAACAATTAGAAACGAAATCATAGAGAAAGTAAACAAATTTAAATACATGGGAACATATGTAACAAGCATATACCAGAAATAAGGTAACGGAAGAAATAAAAAGTCGTTTAGCATTTGGCAACGCATGTCCAGAAGCTCCTAATCTCGCGATTAATATCAAGGAAGTTGAAACTGAAAATAAACAGAACGGTTATTCTGCTGGTAATACTTTAAAGCTCCGAAAACTGAAAGCTACTCAGTGGAATTCTGCTGAAAATGACAGTATGATTTTTTCGTCTGTGATCAATTGTTGTAGGAAAATGTATATTTCATTTTATAACGGAACCAATATAATGTGTAAATTTTACAACAAAAAGTTTCTACATCACATTTGTAAATCCTACAATTTCAAAACGTGTATATGTGTATTTCTATATCGGGCAGCGCGTGTTTCTATTCAGTCCGAAGTCTCGTGTTAACATCAATAATGTTGAAATTGAAAATATACAGAATTGTTATTTTATCTGTAATACCTTACGGTTGTGAATGTTAGAGCATGACCCTGGCAAATGAACATAAATTGCGTTTGAGAATAAAGTTTTGAGAAAGTTATACGGGCCAAAAATGGGACGAAATGACCAGAGAATTGAAAAGACTGCATAATGAACAACTCCACAAAAAAACTGTATGCTTCCCCTCGTGTAAGAATAATGAAATCACGACGGCTAGAATGGATAGACTATGTAGCTCGGATGGGGAGAAAACGAAGATTATATTTCCTTGTGATTGGGAAGTTGGAGGGCGAAAAAGCCGTTGAGTTAACTGAAACGTCGTTGGGGTGAAAATGTTAAAAGGGATCTTCGAGTGATCGTGATGAAAAATACCTTAATCTTGCCCAGGATATAATCCAATGACGAACGTTTTCTACAGCGACGATGAACTTGAGAATTCCGTAAGCCGAAGAGTTAGTTAGTCATTATTCAGAGCTTGGTTTCCTTTATTTCTTAGAGACATATTGCTAATAATTAGCAAAAAATACTCTCAGATTTAAGTGTTCCAAGGAGCATGACGGCAGCAATTTGCCTTCAGTGTAGCTATTAGCTAAATATGACATGAAAGCCCATGTTATCATGCAGTTCCCCGAAGGATGATATTGAGTACCTCAGTCACGAAACTGAAAACAAAAGCATTCATTCCTTTACTGTCTTTCAAAGTGGAAAGGCAGTTGATACAGAAAAATTAAAATTATCTAAGTCAAGATTTCTTGCAGAAAAATCATTATTTTTTTTATTCTTTGAATTTTACAGAATTGAAAAACAAAAAATCCCTTTCGGTAGGCCTACAGGCTGAGGTAGATTTCGAAGTTTCGCTGGGAGCCGGGGCTCGCCCCCCAACTTCAGTGCCTTTGAGAGGATGCGCCTCCTTTATCTTAACCAAAATTTCCCTGCAGCACTACACCACCACGGAGTACATCTTCACCCTCCCACGGTTGGCTGCGGCCCCAAAGGGAAGATTTGCCCCATTTATTGTAACCTACTCTTGGTCATACACCTTCATGGAAAATTTCGTTTCTCTACCTTCAGTGATTTGGAAATTGGGTTTTTGGGGCGGCCATTTTGGATCCAAGTTGACGACTTTTTGAAAGTTTTCTTATATTGTCGTCACCTACTTGTGATGGTACAACTTCAAGTAAAATTTCATTTATCCAGCTCAAACGATGTGCAAAATGGGATTTTGGGCGGTCATTTTGGATCCAAGATGGCGACGTTTCCCAAATGTTGTGATATTTCCCTAAGCTACTCGTCATAATGCACCTTTATGCCAAATTTCGTATCTCTAGCTCAAACGGTGTGGAAAATGGATTTTTAAGTCCGCCATTTTGGATCCAAGATGGCGTCTTTGAACTCATTAGGTAACATTTTCATAATCAGAAAGTGATGTTGTACCTTTATGCCAAATTTGATTTCAATAGCCCCAGCGGTTTAGGCTGTGTATTCTATACAACAATGGGGTCGGCGGCCATTTTGGATCCAAGATGGCGACCGATTTTGCTCATTAACAAACTTAACCGAGCTATTAAGCCTAGAAACAACATATAAAAATTTGGTTCAAATATCTTCATAATTATGGCCGCTAGCGTGTTTATATATATATATATATATATTCACACACTTTCATATCGTACCGATCTCAATAGGTATATTTTCTTCGAAATCTACCTAAAAAGCATAAAAAGCTAGATTACTTGACAGATTAGACTAGACTTTAAAAAGTGCTTTAGTGATACTTATCATCAATAATACAGGTGGAAATTATTGCGTTGGTGCGAATGAAATGTCCGCTCAGGTACGTCATGTCCACAGGAAAAAAAATGAAAACTGCAGTACCTGCTTAATCAAAGTAGTCGCACTGTGCATCCATACAGTTGCCACCGCTCAGCCAAGGATTGGATTCCATGGCGAACGAAGTCTCAAGTCTGCGATGCGAAGAAATCTTCAACTACATGTTGCACCACCCGATCATCAGGAAAGGTTTTCCCTACCAAGAAGTGATCGAGATGCCTGAAAAGGTGGTAGTCAGTGGGAGAGAGATCGTAGGAATACGGCGGCTGAGGAAGGGTTTCATACTGCAACTTATGGAGATCTTGCACCGTTCTTTGTGTGACTAGTGGGTGGGTATTGTCATCCAATATGAGGACACCATGTCTGTTGACCATTGCTGGATGCTTGCTGATAAATTTGCGGTCCATTTCATTGAGTTTAGCACTAACAATTTGCAGTGATATTTTCACCTCGTCTGAGAAAGACATAATGGATCAGTCCCACCATAGACCACAATATCAGCAGCAATAACTTCCATGTTTGGAGAGGTGGTTAAGGACACCGTTGTGGACGTTGATCACGATCCTACCATTATCCTGACCGTTTACGATTGTCATAACAAGTCCATTTTTCATCTGAAGTGACAATCCAATGCAGGAAATCTAATCGCTTATTCCTCACACTCAAGAGAATGCTTCCACACCTCCAGACGGTGATTCTTGTTACCCGTCATCAACTCATGTGGCACACATGAGTCCAATTTTTCCACTTACTGATCGCACGGAGTTGCCGACTGACAGTGGTATTGTGTATGCCTAACTCGTCTGCACGAACACTTTTCCTAGGGTCTGCTTTCGCAGTGTTTCAGAGCACCTCATTCGGACATGATGTTGGTCGCTGCTCACGGGGTTCATTTTGCTATGTTGTATCACCGGAACGAAATTTGACAAACCAACGGCGAATGGTGCGTTCATTCGTCACTCCTGTCTCAAATGCACTGTTAATGTCTATTGCGACTTGTTGTGCCTGCAGAATGCCCCAATTTGAATTCATAAACAAGAATCACTCACAATTGTGTGTTCTCCATGGTGCAGTTTCATAGGACTGTGTTCAACAACACACTGTCTCCTGACTGCATCGGTACCCCAGCCAGTTTGCTGGACACGTATACTGAGTTTGTGACATTAGACACGTGAGCTCAGTTGATCCATGTGCTGTGATGCTGAGATGCGTAAACAGGAAGAACCACACTTCTGCTATTTTCACACTGTGTGAGTCTCCCGCCGTTACACATAAACTCACATTCAAGCTGCAATGTAGTGCATGCGTAAAAGTGTTTAATATTGACTGGCGTTTTCAGAAATGTTGATTTGTTGCAACAATTTATCTTAGTGGATGGTGCACGAACAACTCCAGGGGGATGTTAGCAACACTGTTAACAGTATCACCCTCATTGATAAACATTTAACTCGCTTCTTTGGTTGGACAGAACTATCGTGTCTTTTGGAAGAGTACATGTGTTCTAATCACGCTGTTGTTGGTTATGTTGCGAATTAAAATTTGCAATGACAGCTATATTAAAATATTTCAAAAGGAAGATGGTTCAAGAACAAAGCAATACGTCCAACTTCCAAGAACAGTCACAAGTAAAGAAGCCGAAAGAAAGTCCATCCGTCGAGAATAATGTACACTCCGTAGATGTGTCAACGAATGACAAGTTTGACAACCAAAGTGAAGTGCGTGATTTTCCTCAGTGTTGGTCAGCTGAACTATTTGCCCAGAAGAAGGAAGAGTATCCGTGCTTATTGGTAAAAAATGGGAAACTTGGATGTAATTTGTGTCGAGATGTGAGTTTTCTTGGACCGGAACAATCACATGGAACTCATTTTTTTCAAGAGTGATGTCGCATTGAATTGGCCGAAAGTAGTGAAAACAATAGATCAAAACAACTGTCACAAATGCGAAAAAATTCACAAACAGAAAACGTTCGTTGCTCATATTATGTGTGAAAAGATACAATCGAAAGAAGTTAGAATACGTTGTGTATGAAACCATAAGAAAGGACGAAGATAAAACGTGTCACGTGTTTAGAACTGTAAATAATATTACTGAAAAGGGTAGATTATATACCGATATGCCACACGATGTGGAGTTACAGGAATTAAATGGTGTTGATTTAGGACGTATTTGGCATTCGCGAAAGTCCTGCGCGGACATTGCGCATCACATCGGGAGGGAAATGAGAAAAAAAAACTAGTAGAAAATATTATTTCCAGTGGTAGTAAAATGTCTGTTATGATTGATGAAGCTACAACTATTAGTGGTAAAAGTGTCATTGTGGTTTGTTTGAAGAGTATAGTGGGTGACACTAAAGTTCACCAGATATTTTATTTCGACTTGCAACAGATGAACTGTGGTGGAAAAGCAACCTTAATTTACGGTGCTGTACTAGAATGTTTAAAAAGGTCTGGTTGTAGTATGGAGTACCTTAAAGATCATGTGATGTCACTTGTGTCTGACATAGCATCTGTGATGTTTGGAAGAAAATCAGGTGTTGTAAAACTTTTTCTCGATGATTTTCCAAATGCTACGGTTTGGCACTGTTCATCACATAGACTTGAACTTGCTGTCAGCGACGCCATAGATGAAGTTTCCGGAATTAATCACTTCCAAATATTTTGTGATAAATTGTTTTCTTTATATCACAGGTCTCCAAAAAATCAAGGCGAGTTAGCCGTTTGTGCAGAGTCTGTGTATTGTCAATTGCTAAAAATTAGTCGTACTTTAGTGTACGATAGGTTGCTTCCCCCTTTCGAAGTATAAAAGCAATTTGGCAGTCACACAAAGCCCTATGGGATCATTTTCGGACGGCAAGTATAGACCGTCTCCGATCAAGTTCTGATAAAAGAATCAAGGACTGAAGCGGATGTTAGAGTCAGCATCGTTTGTTGAGAATCTAGGATAGTTAATGGACACCATTACAGAAATTATCTGAACTTTCCCTTTTCTTACAAAGTAATAAATGCACCCTCCATGAAGCAGAAAATCAAATAACAAGAACAATCAAGGTATTAGGATGCCAAATGGAGCATCCGGGGAAGTTCTACACTACTGCGCAATATGCATGTTCAGAAACGTTATATATGGGAATATCACTGAAATCCGATCTTGTGCCAGTCATAAATAGGAATCAATTTCTGACAAGTCTTGCCAATAATATGAATACAAGATTGCTTACGGATGAAAACAATCCTTCCAAAGAAAGATGTCAGATGTTTGTGAACTTGTAAAAATATCTAGAACCCGAGACTTGGCCACATGAAATGCATTTCACGTATGGCGACATTGAAGTTGAGAAAGCAGCAGAACAATTAGGCTTAAACAGCAGAGAATGTGCGAGAGCTTATCGAGAATTTATACATGCTGCTGGAAGGTCAGTAACAGCACCGTTACAAAAACTTTTGATTTTAATCAAGACAATTCCGGTCTCTACAGCCGAATGCGAACGCTGTTTTAGTGCCATGAATTCAATTATGCCATCCCAACATGCATCGCTTGAAATTGAACATTTGTCGAACTTATTTTTCATTAAAATGATCAGGTCTCCACTTCGTAAGTTTAAGCCACAAGAATATGATAAAAGTTGGCTTCTTAGCGGCAGAAGACGTGCCGAAGAGATGGCTTGCAGGAAAAAAGAAGAAATAGAAGAAAACGACGACTTACATTCGATATGACACATTCTGTAAACTGACGGCAAGTTTTTATTTTATTTATTTATTTATTGTAGATGTAGATATAAGTTTGCTTTTCGATATTATAGTGCAAGTGCAACTGTTAACCATTAATTCAATCTTTTTATTTTGTTTTTCTTTCCTTAAATTTGGAACTATTGCCTACGTTAGTTCCCATTACTGAGCGTTTATGTCAATAAGATACTCATTTTTAGTTAGCGATCTACCATCATTGTTGTAGGTTAAGAAAATAACTAGTATTTAAACAGTGAAGAAACTAGAATACAAAAATTAGACAGGGTCAGAAACTTGAAATGATTATTAACTTTCTTATATTAAAACAAATCAGATATTCTATTTCAATTATCAGTGATAGATAAGAAAATACTTGATTCAATGTTTCGATACAAAGTATTGAATGAAGTGATATGACAATTAAGAAATGAACGAAAGCGATCATTCCTACATTGTTAGTTTAGTTTTCGACTGTCAGATATTTTCTCGATGGCTGCGGGAAAACAATTTAAATATGTTGTGTTTGATTTATGATGTTGTAGCAGGCTTGTTTTGCTGCTACATATTTTCAGTAGTTCACCCGTTTTAGTTTTTTTTTAAGAAATTGCGTATTAATAATTTATTAATTCAAGTACTTTATTTTAGAAAGTTAACAGCCAATTAAAAAGGGAAATTAAGCTTCCTTATTGGTTAATTTCACTTAGCAACTTTCTCACCTTGCTTGTTTATTTTCATGCTTAGGGCGAAAATTGCTCTTATTTAATTTAACCATAGTGTTTCAGAAAAGTACAAAGTTATTAACCTAATTGTCGATCGTTTCGAATGATTTTATTTGTTTAATTTATCATTCGAGTTAATTTCAAACTTTTCCTAAACAAAATAGTTCTTGAGATTTTCTTCCTTTTCTTTTTATTTATACACTCCCATGGAGATGATATATAGTTTTTTTTCCTCCAAAATGTTAGTTATGGTCTATTGTGCGCGATAGTTTGTATGCGCATATAGTATCCTTCCCACTGCTCATATCATGTTGATTGATTTTAGTTAAGTGAAATTTTGTTCTGTTAGAGAACTAATTTAATAATTTTGATTTTCTTTAAAGCAATTTCTAAATAGCTAAGATAAAGAAAGATGCATGCTTATGATAATTTTAGGCTTCGAAATTTTTGAAGATTTTGTGATTTCGAATGTTAGAAAAGCTTTTCATCTTTTAAATTTGGGGCACAAGTCAAACTATGATAAATATGAAAAGAATTGTTAGAAAATGAAAAAAAAAATTTCGACGTATTTTAACCGTTGGTTAAATTTAATATTTTACCTGAAAATTCAATTATGTGATAAAAAAATAAGATTTTACTTATCGAAATAGTTTTTTCTTAAATCATTCTTCTATTGAATGAAGTAATGTAATTTATTAATAAGTAAGAATTTAGATTTTTTAACTGTTAAAAATGAATTAACTGTTGAAGCTTGTATTAAAGCATTGATACAAATCTAATGAAATTAATCTAATCTTCTGATGTTAAGAAAACATCTAAATAATGTATAAAGATGAATATGTTTTATTATAAGAATTTCTAAGATTTTAAATAAAACATACTTTTCTTGAGAGATGGATTTTGGTTGCTCCATAGTTTTATTTAAGAAGAAAAGAAATTGAAGTAATTTAGTAGGTTGATTAAGTTCAAAATATTATTTGATGTTAATTTAATTAAATGGATTATTTTCACTATAATTTTACTTAAGTAAAAGGTTGTGATTTCGGGCTCTAAAACATTATCCAACTTTGAGTTGTTAAGTTTTCTGATGTAATAGGAGTTGTTTTCTATTAGGTTGGTTCAGGTTGAGTATGGTTAGTGTGGAAGATGGGAGAAATATGTTTAAGTGTTTTATGAATTACGTCGATGTATGATTTTATTACTGAGAGAATAATTTTCCTTCGAAGTGAATGAGAGTATATAATATTAAAGGCTAATAAAAGGTTATATTACTATAAGAAATATGAGATTTGAAGAGAACTGATACAATAAAGGAATAATGGAGTTAGAAGTGAGTAGGTTAATCGGAGTGAAGTTGTGTTTCATGCAATTACAGCAGTAACTTAACAAATGGAAGTTGAGCTTTTGTTCTGATTTAGGAAAAATGAAAAAGAACGAGATCCGATGCTTTACTCGGTTTGGAGTTTCCTTAGCTCATATTTTAAGGTTGGAAGTTCCGCTCTTTTGGTGTTGATCTGTAAAAATAAATGTTGCAGTTGCTGCTCTAATTTGAGCCTTAGACGTGAAGCAAATAAAGCACCCTACAATATTTATTATTTTGTTTCGTGTGATGATATTCTGCTATCAGAAGGTAAAATGCTCATGAACTTACGATTCTGAATCGATATGGTATTCTAATTATTTGTATTCTTAAATATATCGAAAATATTGCTGAGTAAACTATTTTGTAATTTGATTGATGCTATCCAATATATGCGAATCGGGTACAGATTCAATATAAGCACTCCTGTTTGATGATTTGACACATTTGGCATTTTCATTACAATTTAATCTCTCTTATCATGTCTGACTACTAAATAATATAATTAAAGATAATTACTAATACTGGTGACGATTAATGGTGAATAGAACTCATGTAAGAATGGCCAATTTACATCCTAATTTTCATACATTTAATCCTTCGGAAGGTAATATAGAACAATACTTAGAAAGATTTAATGTAACACAATTAAGCTATTCAGAAGTGAAAGAAGTAATGTCACAAATACACTCTGTAAAATCCAACTTGATAACTGAACGATTCCTATTTCATCGCATGTGTCAAAATCAAGGTCAACCAATAAAATATTGTCTGACTTGCGAACTCAAGCAAACAAATATAAATTCGGTGTATTTCTTGATGAAGCTTTCGCCACACAATTAGTTTTAGGTATCACAGATAATAATTTAAGGAAACGACTCCTCTCCACGGAAGATCTTACATATGAGAAAGCTTCTGAGATAGCTTTACAATTTGTGTTAATAGACAGAGATAATCAGTTCCTGGCACGTCACTCTCCTATGTCAACAGGTGACATCAGAGCAGTGAAATGCAATACATCTCAACAAAGAACTTCGAATATACAAAATACAAATAGTCTAGTGGTGTATGATTGCAAATATTGTTGTAGAAATAATAGAAAAAACAATTGTCCGGCTTATGGAAAAATTTGTTCATATTGCAAAAAAAAAATCATTTCAAGGCCGCATGTGGACGACGAAAACGGGAACAACGTCATTATCAATCATCTAATGTAAAGACAATCCTTAATACTGAAGATCTGGAATCTGATAAGACAATCTCAAATGTTACAATAAAGGATGAATGGGATTCACTATGGGTGAATACCATTACTGATAAAAATAACTTTGTTTCTGTTCCAGCTCTAGTTGTATATGTTCGTATAATTGGAAAGCAACTAGATACTTTAATTGATTGTGGAGCTTCATGCAAAGTTATGGGCATAAAAGCGATGCAATTTTTACAAGCTGAACAAATGATTGAGTCGACTACAGCAAAATTACAAACTATCAACAATCAAGAGTTACAAATTTTAGGAAAAGTCACTCCCAATGATTTATAGACAGCAATTATACATAACAGAGTGGATCGTGACATTGCAAGATTTAGCTTTTCCTATTCTCAGAAGAACAGACATGAATACAATATTACCTGGTTGGCAATCAAGAATAGTTTCAAAATCATTCTTTCATTGCATTGAATTGAAAATAAATTATATATTTTCTTAATACAAACATTGGCTAGCTACATTAAGTTCCAATTACATTGAAAATAAAGACTTCATGACAGAAAAGTTGCTGTATTTGAAACATCTACATGTCTTCAAAGGTAAAATAAGAAGTTTACACCAAAGAGAGCAACGTTTCCTCTTTTCTAAAAAGAACAAAGTAGAGTATTTCGAATATATTACACAGTAAAAAATAGCTGTGCTAATTCAACACAATGCGGTGTGTCAACGTGACTACCACTTTCGTGTGTTAAATCAACACAACACACGGTGTTGATTTCGGTACTGGGAGAAAAAAAGGTTACGCCTGCAGCTAGATTTGAACATGGGTTTCTCAGTTAGAAGTCGAGCGTCTTACCGACTTCCCTAAATCGACAGACGGAAAGAGCACAATATTGAAACAATATAGACGATAAAAAATTCTTGCTGAACCTCAAACACAAACAAAGTTACTCTCACGACTTATGCCATGGTTTAATCACTTTTCCATTGGTCAATAAGGGATCACAATCTCCATTCATTGAGAATACGTTCCATGTTCATTGGAATTATGGCTCTCAATTGACAAATAGGAAGTGATTAAACCATGGGATAAGTCGTGCAAGTAACTTAGTTAGTTTTGGGGATTCAGTAACATATATTTGAACCCACACACAGTTTAAATCTATAGTGTAGTCGTTTAATTCAAATGTTGTTCACTAAATATCATTTGCATCTAGTGCATTTTCTGTCTGATGATTTAACTAAGTCGGTAAGACGCTCGACTTCTAACTGAGCAACCCCTGTTCAAATCTCACTGCATCCGTAACTTTTTTTTTCACAGTACCGAAATCAACACCGTGTGTTGTATTGATTTAATACACAAAAGTGGTAGTCACGCTGGGACACCGCATTGTGTTGAATTAACACAGCTATTTTTTGCAGTGTATAATAACTTCGAAATAACAATTCTCTGCTCTTTTTCTTATGTTTCAGCTAACTTAAATAAACCAAGTAAACCTAATAATAACCTTTATATCTTCAAATTCAGAAAAAAAAACACTTGAGAAGCTATAATACTGAACATTTGGAATGAAACAGAAGTGCAATACAAATTTAGCATATTGTTTCTTTTTCATTGCTGAAATTTGAGATAAGTGCAAATGGAGATGCAAATAATACAAAGAATAGGTTAACTTTAGATTTCAATCATTTTACACAGAAACATACCGGCACGATAAATCATAGGAGAAAAAATCTTGGAAAACTTCACAGAAATTTATAAGCCTACCTTTAATGTAGAGGTATGCCTGGATGTTTAAAAGTTATGATAACGCACTATTGACTTTGAAAAATCATATAGAATAATGGGATTCTCCAGCGCAAATAAGGTAAGGTAAAGTTTCCCCTGTGTCATTCGTACGCGCTGTGAACGGCGCACGGGGGATGCGAGGGTACCGCTGCACATATTCTCTCCCAACGATACGAAGCGATGTGGGTGGTCAGTCTCACGCTTGACCGCCTCTACCTCCCAAAGTACTCAGAAATACCAAGCATACTCTATTACTTAGGCATGTGAGCACTGAAGAAAATCTCCAGCGTTCTGACCGAGATTTGAACTCGTAGTCAGACACACTACGGCCTGAACTAAGGTGACTCCTCCGGCCAAAACAATGAATTGAGAAGTAATTCATGAGCGTTTTTTAAATTGATTTTAACCAAAAAACTAAAACAAATTTCTATATAATATATTCTCTGTTGTTGTTTACGACTTCCTCCCACCGTTTAATACATTTTTCGATGCCTAGTCGATATAAATTTTTCCGTCTTGACTCAAAGAATTCATCCAATCAAGCTCTCAATTCCACATCATTTGAACGATTCACCATGCAAAATATTCGAAAGCAATCGAATTTGATGAAAAACTGACGCCGTCAAGTTTGGAGAGTATGCAGGATGAGGTTGTACTTCACTTCGAGTTCTTGAATCGCGCCTTTTGTCGTTTTGCCGATGTGAGGATGAACGTTGTTTTGTTGCAAAAGAACGCCATTTTGCTTATTTGGTCTTTTTGCTGAATTGATTCTCTGAGTCGGTGCGGTTGTTGAACGTAGAGCTCCGCATTGAGTATTTGATTGCGCTCCAGCAGTCCGTAATCTCAATTGGTAAACCGGTGTGTGATCCGATCTTGAGATCAAAATTCCCATTTTTGAAGCGCGAAAACCAACGGCGGGCAGTACATTGAGGCATTGCTCCTTCTCCATACACAGCACGGATCTCACGAGCAGCTTCGCTGGCCTTGACACCTCGATTAAATGCAAAAAAAAAAATGGTGTCCAAAATGTTCAGTTTTGTCCACTTGACGTTTCCATGATGATGATCTACAAATACACAAAAACCAATAACACTGAAAATTCAAAACACACCATCTTCTAGAGTAAAACGTTGTCTTTCAAATAATATAAAACAAAAGAAGTGCATATTTCGAAAGTAGAAATGAAAAAAGTATTTTTTTTATTTTAAAAAAGAAAAATAACTGGCCTATGGTAGGATCGAACCCGATATCATTGACACATCTCTCCTGTACTTTATCCATTAGACCATACAGCCAGATACTCAAACACGACGTCCGAGTTGAGCGAAGCTTCAGGTAACACCTAGTACTAATAATAAATTGTAAGTTCCTGACCCCACATACAGGCACAAATGTAAAGAACGTTCCCCATTTTCATCTTTCAATATTCTAATTTACCGGCAGGATTCTTTTGTAACGGAATGCCGATACTTGAGTTACATAAATTCCAGATTAAAACAGTCAGAAAATTTCCGGACCCACAAGCTTTTCTCGACCATCAGAAAATGGACGGGGAGCCGCTTTTTCCCGACCTAAGGTAATGTGCAGGTGCCCATCCTTTTCCCACCATCAAGTGCTGGGGGTGGTCGACGCTTCGCCTCTATGCCGGCAAGTCAGAGACCGACGGCAGCCCGGAAATGGCCCAACGACCAAACGTTACTTGTGGCTGCAAGCTGACCTTTCCCCATCTACTTCCCGACTACTAGTTTGGGTTCTGCCTATCCCCGACTCCGGCCCGATAAAATCCCCGACCATTTGCCGTCTTGGTTGGCATTTGGCTTCCTGGGTCAGTGCAAATGGAGTTTCTCGCTATCATACTATGCAAATGAAAATGTGATATCTTCGAAGAGACTACAATTTCTTTCTGTGAAGCAGTCAAATATAAGGTTGCGGTGATTTGTAATGTTTAGACCTTCCAAAAGAGTGCTTATATTCAATAGATCATTTGGTTAAATTACATCCCTTTATTTTTACTGGGGTTCAAACATGGCATTTCGTCGAAAAATGCAGGATTTCGGACCTAAATATTTAATTTAAAAGACTGACATTTAGTGTCAAGGAAGTCTTGTTAGTGGTAACCTCACAACAAAAATTGCAACTTTTATTTCTAATTGGTTTGGTTAGTGCAAGCGGATTATATGTGTATATGCAGCTTCATATTATTACACTGCTTGGAGGCAAAATTTTAACCCCCATGAATAACATTTTTTTTACCTAATCACTCAAAAATTTAAAAAAATGTCATTTTTAATGTAATTTGAGCACATACAAAGCTTCCTCGAGAACAAATTTCATAATATTTTATGATGACCAATTTGAGATATTTTAGCCCCAAATTCAACATTTTTCGTGTAGCAAAAATCGCTGTGATTCAACGCAACGAAGTTTTCTACACAATCATCCTGTTGATAAGTTCTAAACATCAGAAGAGAAATTGTAATCTTATATTCAACTCCTTCCCCCAAACATGGTGACCTTCGCATTTGCATCGTATGGCGAAGAAAATCCGCTTGTACTGGCCAAACCGTTACGAAATAGAATTTGCAATTTATACTGTAAGTTGGTCACATTTATAGTGTAAGTTGGTGTCATGTTTGAACACCCGTAGAAAAAAAATCGTGTGATTTAAGGCCAGAAACTCGGTTGGCAGGTTTAATAACTACAAAATTTTGCAGAAATTAATTCAATTTCTTCACCCCAAAAACTTGGTTTTAAAATGAAATTTACACAATTCGTAACTCATTTTTCAGTCTAACTTTTGGAATAAAGAAATTAATTTTGAGAAAAAGTGATTCCATATCTTCGAAGTACACTTCAAGAGCTACACAATAGCTTTAATTCAGCTCTCTAGTTCTTTTAATGTTTCTACATATTCAGATTTCCGTCACCACCCACCATTTTGGGAACTTGGGCGCCCCGGAAGATATAAACGCAATGTCAAAAGTGGTTCTGATATCTTCAGGTATGTAATAAAGGGATGTAATTCAACCAAATGATTTATTGAATATAAACACTCTTTTGGTAGGTCTAAACATTACAAATCACCGCAACCTTATATTTGACTGCTTCACAGAAAGAAATTGTCGTCTCTTTGAAGATGCATTTTCATTTGCATAGTATGATGGCGCAGAAACTCCACTTGCACTGACTCAGGAAGCCAAATGCCAACCAAGACGGCAAATGGTCGGGGATTTTGTCGGGCCGGAGTCGGGGATAGGCAGAACCCAAACTAGTAGTCGGGAAGTAGATGGGGAAAGGTCAGCTTGCAGCCACAAGTAACGTTTGGTCGACGGATAATTTCCGGGCTGCCGTCGGTCTCTGACTTGCCGGCATAGAGGCGAAGCGTCGACCACCCCCAGCACTTGATGGTGGGAAAAGGATGGGCACCTGCACATTACCTTAGGTCGGGAAAAAGCGGCTCCCCGTCCATTTTCTGATGGTCGAGAAAAGAGCGAGGTCCCGTTTATTCTTGATGGTCGGGAAATAAGCGATGTCCCACCCACTTCCTGGTGGTAGGAAAAAGCTTGTGGGTCCGGAAATTTTCCGACTGTTTTAATATGGAATTTATGTAGCTCAAGTATCGGCATTCGTTTACAAACGAATTCTGCCGGTAAATTAGAATATTGAAAGATGAAAATGGGAAACGTTCTTCACATTTGTTAAAATCAAAAGTGCCTGTATGTGGGGTCAGGAACTTATAATTTATTATTAGTACTAGGTGTTGCCTGCAGAATCACTCAACTCGGACGTCGTGTTTGAGTATCTGGCTGTATGGTCTAGTGGATAAGTACTGGAGAGCTGTTTCAAAGATATCGGGTTCGATCCTACCACAGTCCAGCGAATTTTTCTTTTTTTAAAATAAAAAAAATCCTTTTTTCAATTCTACTTTCGAAATATGCACTTATTTTCCTACCTTACAGAACATCAGTGAAATAGGTTAGTTAAAGCCAGATTAGATATAAATTTCAAATATCGAGTTTAAACAATGTGGGGTGGGCGTTGAAATGCCAGTCAGTCAGGATTTCTGTTTTATATATAAAGTATTATTATTATTATTGCCTTTTCAGGATATTATGGTATAAATTCAAATTACATTATTCACAATTGATTAGGAGTACTGACTTTTTTTTTAATCTGGAATCTTTAGAACATTGACCAAGCCTCCGTAGTTCAGTGGTAGAGCGTTGGGGAGCATTCAGGAGGCCGTGGGTTCATCCCAAGGGCCGACCATCCTGATTGAGGTTTTCCCACGGTTTTTCTGTCACACCAGGCAAATTCTGGGATGGCACCTACATCATAGGCCCTGGCCGACATCTTCCCGAATCCTTTCCACTCCCCTATTCCGGCCTAAGCGTTAGAAATAAAATTCAAATTTAGAGCATAGAGGGAAAATTTTGAATTAGTTGTTCCCTTGTATAGAACAAGGCATCATAAATTACTGACTGCTTCTGACAAAGATTGTATTTTTTAAAAACGTTTAATCAACAGTTATTACGTACACTAATTGTATTACTATCAAACTCCTATCTTTCTTGTTTATCTGTATATCTATCTGCTATCTGTATATGTATATGTATATTGTATGTCTTAGTGCTGTATTGGCACCATGCTGTACTTAGAACATTAATAAATATTGCATTACATTATTATTACCACAACAAATGTAGTGATATTTCACGTTACTAATAAACGACTAAATAAAAACTTAAAATTTCAAAATACTCGGAAACATCGAGTTGCAGGTAATAATAGTAGTACAATCATGATATTTTGATGATTCTCTGAATCTAGAAAAAGTGAAGTATCCTGGTGCAAAAATAGGAGTTTTATTGTAGTTGCATTTGCTATGAATATATACGAGTTTTGAGAAATTCTGTGTAATGAAGAAAAAACCTCCACAACTCCCGTCTTAAAGTAATTCTCTAATGAATATAGTATCTGTGTTATTACATTCCATTTCTGACTTCCACAAGTATACTATTGAGGAAAGGTTTTCGGACAATAAAGCAAAAAAATCCGGCATTTTTCGCAAAGGACCATGTTTGAAACCCCGTAGAGGAGAAGAAATGTGATTCAGGACCATGATTTTTTGCGTGCCCCCATTCGGTTGGTAGGTCAAAATATTACAAAATTTTGCAGAATTTTATTCAACTTCTTCACCCCCAAAATTTGGTTTTAAAATGAATTGTATATATTCGTAACTCATTTTTCAGTCTAACTTGTGGAATAAAGAAATTAATTTTGAGAAAAAGTGATTCCATATCTTCAAAGTACACTTCAAGAGCTACACAACGGTTTTCGATTAAGCTCTCTATCTCTTCCGGCTTGTGAGATATTCAGCTTTCCGTATATGTCTACGGGAGTAAAAAATGCCACCAGCCATTTTGTAAACATGGGCGCCCCAGGAGGTATAAAGGCACTGTCAAAAGTGGTTCTGATATCTTCAGGTATGTAGGAACCCGCATACGAAAAACATTTTTTCTCCAAATTGGTAAAGCAACCAATTTTTCTAAAAGTGAATAATTTGTCATGGAATAGCCCAATTACGTATGTTTTAGTTAATGGCGAAAAGTGTGAAGAGAAATGCTACTAACATTTCATTCTAATAATACTTTTCATAAAGGGATTTTCACCAATAAGAAAAGCTGTTTTAACAAAGTGAATTATTACATTGCTTTTACACGAATAAAATACACAATGTAGATTTAAACCTAGAAAAAGCAAGCACACACAGGTGAAACGCACTGATATTTTTGGCAATTCTGGCTGGAGTCGCACAAAAACTGAAACGTCCCCAACCTAATGATCCCAAAAGTGGATCACACAGACAAATAGCGTCGCCAGGAGCCTAGAGTACCCACACAACGCATCTAACCTAACCTCTAGCTCCAAACATTTTCTACACCCCAGACGAGCGGCGCAGAAATGCCTTCCAGATTTAAGAATATCTGGGAAAGAGGATTCCAGATCCTTGTGATCGCCGTAAAAAAAAAATAATTTAGATCGAGGGAGGAAATACCGGTAAGGCGACACCTCCAATCTTTTAATTAGATCGTCAGTTCATACTCTGAAGTACCAGGTGGTTCAGATTAGCGACAGATTAAGAAAGAAAAAACGCAAATCTTTACTTGGGAAATAATCTCAAACGATGATACGCAAAACGACTCATATGTGACTCATACTATGTCTTTACTCACTTCGAAGTCTACAGGGTGGCAAAACACCATGTCTTACCTTTACCTTAGTAGGACCCACACCTGTAGTCTGGAATCGCAATTCCTGAAATAAAGACGAACGAACACAACGAATGACGGTCGCAACTCAATCCAAACGTAGTGTCATAACGCAAAACGCAAATAATATTTATTCACACAAATCACATGCTGGAGTCACTTCATATGTCAATGCAGAAATAACCAGAAATTCAATATATAGTTCCTTTCCCTTATCACTTCTCAGCTGGCGAAAGAATCCTACCACTGGTCTATGGATTTATGAACCGATCTAATCTAATTAAAATCACATCACTTAAAACGATAGGTTTACCGAAACACAGAAAAAATATAGTATCAATTGCTGTCAACTTCACGTAACGATTCGTAGCTAATTTCCAATAGATATCAACTTAAACATTAAATAACTCACTGCACATTATAAATATTACTAAATACTGTACGAGGATTATCAACTAATGCCTTAGATCGTACCTGGTTAACTGAGAGGTTTCTACACTACGTTCACTGAATATAAACTCAAGATTGTTTTCGAAGAAATATAAAAATTTCAGAATTTCAATTTATTATTTTGAATTTACATATTTCACGCTTTCGGCTATGATAATTTTATAAGGATCGGAACAGAATTACAGTTGAGTTGTAAAAACAAACAAATTTGAATCGCTGGTATACATTGAATTAAGCAGAACTGAAAGTTACTTAGTCACACATAAATGTCCATAATTTATATAATAATTACTAAATTTCGTTGATTTTTTCACAAATTATTTCCGAAATATTGTTGTATAATTTAGAAAAGTTTTAGCACAGTATTACTTACACGAAAGAAGTTCTAGTCCAAAATGCATGGTAATGAAAGAATCACTTTAACGTTAATAAGTGCGTGACGTCATTACAGATGATTACTACGTTATACAAAAGACGTTCTGAATAAATTTTGAAAATACAAAATATTGTTATAAAATATGACTTTTTCATCAGAGAATAGTGGCTGGAGTTGAAACCAAAATTATCGAACCATGTCGAATAAATTAAAATTTACTATTAACATGAAAACGGTACGCAAAGATAGTCGAACAGACATGTTGCTAATTTGATCAAGTAAGGAAAATATGCGGTAGCTGTCAAACATGGCTAACCGGGAATTTCGAATAGATTTGGAAAACTGGAGACGAGAAATTGGCATATGACTATTGAAATCTAACGAACCTATATTTATAATGTAAGAATTCGGTCAATAGCGGCCCCATACTGAAATTTAGAACATATTGTACATACTGATAAATAATCTCAAAACAAAAATGATATTAAATTTTAATGAGTTGCAAATTTCGAAATGATGTCGCTGAAAAGTCCTGTTAGCACTTATATCGGTTTAATTCTTCTTAATATGATTTAATATATTGCATCGGAATAGACGAAATCAGACGAAAGCGAAAATTATGTTAAATTTAGTGTTTATATCTACCTCTCGTAAACAGGGCTTAGGAAGTACAGGTGACGGAAAGCCCATGCATCTAGTCGCTTCGTCATTAAAATTGGAACTGAACTAACATGGCGTGGGAGAGCAGTTCTCCCAGCAAACGGAGAAGAAGGCTGATTCACACCAATCAGCAAAAAACAAGTCACGAAGCATTGACTAGGGCCAATCAAAAACAAGCGTTAGATCCAGGTGATTTAATAAGACAAAACTTGGCAATATTTCTCCAGTTGTAAAAGTAGCTCCTGGTTAAAATGTTACTTTCTAAACCAATACTACACGGACGTTGGTTAGAGCCCTGGTCAGGTCAAGTATTTTTCTTACTAGTCAATAAGAGAATAGTAACTTCTCTTCATCAGATGAGAAAAGTATAGAATTTGCAACCAAAAGAGAGAAAGAGAGAGATCAAAGCCTCACCACTTCCATATGAAAAAAGCATTTCAGAGCACTGGACTGAAACCTTATGGAAAGGAAATAAAGTACAGTTTAGTTTCTTAAAGTCCTGAGGATCGTGAACTTTGGGGATAGTGAATTTGCTGTCCGGCACCTTGATCCGACTTTGGATATAACAGCATTTACTTAATTTATATTTAACGTTCACATATAATATAACGACGCTATGTCAACACCCACCACTTCTCTGATGTTATATTTTAAACATAGTAATTACTTATATCCTGAAATGCTTGTATGAATACATATAAAACTTATTATTATTACCGTATCTAATTATTCATGCTGAGAGAAATATATCTTGACATAAAATAGCATTTCCAGAACGGGACTCGAACATAAAACCTCACAATTAGAAGCCACGATTTCTACCATTGAGCTAACATGAACACATCAACTTACCTCTTTCTGATAGAACTCCTTCTGAAGAAACATGACTGAATTTTCGGTGTGAATGGCATTCATATCCGTTGCAATGCTGTTGTTTCTTCTTTGTCTGTTCATTGTACTAGGATTTCGTGAAATATGATTGCTGTTTTGATTTCTTTGGAAATGTTCTTTTACGTATGGAAAAGTAGGTGACAAAACCATCACGTGATCGCATGTGTGCATAGTTTCGAAATACTGTATCATTACGTAATTCAATAAATCTTACTTTTTTTCAACATATTGCACTAAAGAAGAAAAGCACATCCGTACTAATGTTTCCTAATTGCAGAGATTCATCTTTGAGGGCTCGAACTTGTCATCTTTGGTTTACTATTTCCGAAGATACCCGAAGTTGAACTTAGAAAAATTTCAGCTGCAAAATGCGCTAACCAATGCGGTCATCCTTTTTGGGATAGAGTGTACATTAAGCCTGGTGGGTATATTGCGGGAAAAGAAAAGTATTGTTAACAGTTTCGAATGTATTAGAGAATTTAAATAAATGACCTCCAGTTTAATATTTTTATTTTGTCATTGAGACGATTGACGGCTATTGTAATGAGGCTAACAATATTAGTTTCACACAAGGTTTATAGTATGAAATTACGCTTTACAGGCAAAAAATAAGCAAAACATGAGAAACCACACGCTTCCCGGACAGCAAAATAATATTTTAAAAGCACTTTTTCCGAAGTCATTGTTCAAGAAAATATTTCTCCTGGGTAGAAATAATTTTAAAATAATTTAGTGGTAGTTTTCAAAATAATGTCTATTGAAATATATATTTTGAAAATTATTTGTTCAAAACATTTTCCTGATATTTTCAACAAACGCTTCAAAAATATTTATTGAATTTGAAGAAGTAGAAAATAACTTGTGAATATTTTTAAATTATCTCAGAAATATGTTAGAAATTATTTTAGAAATAATGTAGTAAGTCAACAAAATAAATATTTTAAAGATATTTTGGAATTATTAAAGAAACGTAATTCTTGTTGCCTGGGTTGGTGACAATATTTTCAAATAATTTAGACAAAGGAAAATTGAACGATTTGGTCTATAAGGTCTGCAAGAGCGTTATTCCTTGTTCTGTGCACTGGTACAATGCAAGCATTTTCCCACATATTCGGAAAGACACCTTAAGCAAAAGCATGGTTTACTGAAATGCAGAAGTTTCTAGTGAAATAAGAGGTAAGTCCAGTAGTAATTGTAGAGAAAGCCGAGAAATTTGTAATAGCATTTGTTGTTCCAAGGGATTTAATGGATTTATTTATGAATTGACTGGGACAGTGCATGCAAACTGAATCAAATGAAAACGAAATTATTAGCAAGAAGGTTGGCGGTAATTGTGTTAGATGTCTGATTTGATTTCCGTTTTACAAGCCAGTATGCCCTTCCACTCTAGCTCACTTACGTAGTTGGCTGAGAATCACATGCAACTGGCAGCCAAGTCGCATTCTTTTGTTGGCTTCTGTTGACAAAGGAGGGAAAAACTGACTAAAATTCCCCCGTGAGGGATGAAATGAAAATAGCATCATCTCCGGTGATGACCGCAGCTGTTCTACTTCTGCTTCTAAATTCAACAAAATATCACATCTCTTAAAGGAGAAAGAAAACTCTGTGCCTTCACAGAACGAGAAGATTTTACTGGTCTTGGTCCATTCAACCGCAGATAACGGTGCAAGATTAAAAAAAAACAACTAATAACAACATAAATATGAATGAGTATGTAGCATGTTCTGTCAGTTTGATAAGAAACTCATCAAAATTTTATCGTTAATATAATGATTTCAGATATCTCGATTTTCTTTGTATTAATAATGTAAAATCTCCAAATCTGCTAACATTAATAACGATGTAGTTTCGCAGAGCATCAAGCGAGATTGTGCAAATTGCATGGTAGAGAGAAACACAGGAAAAATAAAATTTCTTCTTGTTAGACAGGTAACATAAAATTCAAAGTTATAGAGCAGATAATCCGTTAAAATCTAAGGAAACACGACTTCATCCATGTATTTATTCTTCAGGATCGAGTCGTCTTTCGTAATTCAACTTCCCTTTGTTCTCATCACGAAAGTTCTGTATTTTCTGAAAATTTCATTCGGCAACTAAAAAATCTCACTGGAAATGCTGTTGCCACTGCATTCCTTCCCTAATCTGCTTTTTAAGTGACTGGAGGGAGTTCTTGCTCAGAAACCTGTTCACTTATATTTTTTTCCACCAAAGTCTTTCTAAAAGTTCACTTTCTATTAGCAATTTTTCAATAGCTCCCAAATAGCAACATAAAATGAGAAAACACCAAACTGAATAATAACATTACCAAATTCTGCTGGATTTTGCACACAATATTGCATGCAAGTTTTGCATAGTCCAAGACGAGTGTGATGAAAGTATTTTGTAGTGCAAGTTCCTTTAAAATCTCTTGAGTCATTTTCAGAATATTGAAAACTGAATTTGTTTCTGTAATTGAATGCAGTATTGGTGGCATTGTAAGATAAAGTTGAGAAGGTGAAATTCTGCGAATCAGGATTAATGTTACTTATAGATCTTGAACAACTTGGAATACGTTGATAGTCCAAAAATCGTAAACTTCACATTGCCCACCCAAATTCTAACGTATTGACTACATTCCTAGTTTCAATTACTCCTTGCTCCACTTTAAAAGGTAAGAAATGTTCTGTATGAAAGTTTACTTCAACGGTGGAAGTGGCATAGTAAAAATTAATTCAAGAAGTATATACCATATTGACTTTTATTTTTCATTTTATATTTTTGTATTTTCCCCTCCTAAGTGTTCAGGTATTTTGAAAGAAAATAAATAACAACACTCCATTCGAAAGTAGTGCGGATGACTATTCTGAATGAATCTTTGGTAATAAATCATTTCAATAATACTAATTTACTGGTTAATTCTGTAAATGCGTTGTGCTACATTATACATGTTTTGATACCATAGGAACTACCGTTAAGTAAGCTGTTAACAAGTCTGTTCTAAAGTGCTTATCAATAATAATAATATTCCCTATTTACATTAATTTCTAAAGAAAAATCTTAGAATAAGCATTTTTCACTGATACAAAGTGATAACTCACTACTACTACAAACTGATAAGTTGCTACTACTGCAAATTGATGACATCACACAAGAACATGCATAATTGATTTTTAATTTTCGTTACAATTACTTTTAAAAGTGATATGTTTCTAAATTTTCCTTAAAGTCATACGGAATCCACTGTCCTCTATTTCAGTCGATGGAATAGCACCGAATGATTTTTTTTTATTTAAACAGTAAATAGAAACCAAGTCAAGTATTAAATGTAATTCTCTAATACCATGTTCCTATATCAATTTCCTTTCATTTAACGCAAAAGTGAAGGTTTTACCTCAATCTGTTGCGGAGGTATTGAATTTTAAATAGAATGCTTACTTTTACGTCATATAAAGTCCAAATCACAACATCCTGTATCACATAAAATTGAATAACTCTCCCAATTTCCAAGATAAAACAATGATATTGGTATCGTTAAAATGTTACATTATACTCTGTCACGTTTATTT
>JAGDQP010023911.1:0-28588 GCA_022664845.1 Lepisma saccharinum | reverse complement strand
CGAGGAACTAGGCTCATCCATATTCCATTTCACCACTTTTTAAGGTTGAAGGAGTTGACTGGACAGTTTGCACCCCTGGTGCTTTTACTCATATTTCGCAGCTTTTTACACTTGTGTAATGTATATACTCGCTTCGCCTCATTGGGGCGCTGCCCCCAGAATTCCAAGATGGCCTCGCTGGGGCACACCCCTTTATCGCAATCAGGCTCCAGCTGGGAACTGTACCCTAGTAGGGGAGACGAGCCGAATTTATTCTAACCTACTCGTAATGGTACACCTTCATACCAAATTTCGTTTCTCTAGTTTCAGTCGTTATAAAGTGGGGCTTAGGCGGGCATTTTGGATAAAAGATGTACACATTTTTAACGTTTTCTTATATTTTCGTGACATACTCGTGATGATACACTGTCATACCAAATTTCATTTCTCTATCTCGAACGATGTGAAAAATGGTATTTCAGCTGCCATTTTGAATCAAAGATGGTGAATTTTTTAAAACGTTGTTATGTTTTCCTAAACTACTCTTGATAATACATCATTATGCCAGATTTCGTATCTCTGGCTCAAGCAGTTGGAAAATGGATTTATGACGCCCGCCATTTTGGATCCAAGATGGCATCTTTAGAGATATTTTGTAATATTTTCATAATCTACTAATAATGTTGTACTGTCAAACTAAATTTCATTATTCTAGCGGCAGCCGTTTAGACTGTGTATTCTTTAAAATTTTAGGGTTGGCGGCCATTTTGATTCCAAAATGGCGACTTTTTCAAATTTTTAAAAAGTTTTCTTAATTTACTATCAATGATGTAGTTTCATACCAAATTTCACTGTTCTATCTTTAGTCGTTTAAGCTGTGTATTCTTTGAAATTTTAGGTTTGGCGGCCATTTTGAATCCAAGATGGCGACCTTTTCAAAATGTCGGAATTTTTCCTTTATCTACTTATCATCCTCTACCTTCATACCAAATTTCATGTTTCTAGCTTACTCCAAACACCCTAAACAATATGATGAGTGAGTGAGTGAGTGAGTGAGTGAGTCAGTTAGCCTAAAATGTGCAATTTCAGGGGTCCACAACTAGAACATAGTTTGAGATACAAATATGAAATTTTGTACATCTGCACATATTTACCATATCTCCTTAACGGCAAAAGCTCATATCCCTATCTTTAACATCTTTTTTGTTACGTGGCCCCCAAATCGTCGATTTTGCCATAAACTCTTGTTCCTGTATAACATGCTTCTGGCAGTGCTGACGTTTTCTGACGTGAAGAACTTGGCTCATGCACTGCCGTGCATGTTGATATGAACCGAGCTCCTCGTTTATTCTCGACTCTGATATGAAAATCTGTGTAAGATTGTGGATATTGGAAACTTGGTCTCAGGTGGATTACAAAGAGTTCATTCTCACCTTACGTCAGTACGAAGTGCTTCGACAATACCCTGATATAAACTTAAGTCTTCAACCACCGTGCCGCATAACACCCGTGTGCAGCGAAGGGTTCGCAAGTATGCCACTTGAGTGAGAGTAGAACAAAGAAATTGAAGTACAAAACTTATATTTTAATTTGTACTTTCTGCTTCTGTACGCTCTCATATTTGTATTTTTAAATATATTTTGCTCGCTTTATACTAAATAACACATTTGTTACAATTTTATCTATTGAACTTATAAACACAATTTCTTCTTCTACTGCAAGTGAGGGACTGTGAACTGATTATATTGTACTTTTTACAAACAAAATGTATAATATTTCTCAATGTGTTATCTTCAATTCATAGCTCACTACGTATGTTTACAGGCTATTAAAAGAAGATAAACGCAATATTGAGCTAGACTGTTAAAACATTTTTTATCGCTTGCACAGATAAAATAAGACAGCTTTTGATCAATTCCGTGTATTTTAAATTGCAATGTTGGCGGAAGCCTGAACAGAAACCAGGTCGTCTCGGTGATATCATCTTGCCCTAATCAAGTTCTTTAAATACCAGATTCTTTAGTAATTGTTTCTGTATTTACATCTGACCTAATAAAAAGTACATTATTTTTTATTATTTAAAACCGAAAGAAAGTCTGCATCAGATTTCAGCTAAAAATTATAGTGCAAAATATTTAGATTATCTCAGCAAATGTTACGGAAGTTAGTGAAGAATATTTTGATTTAGCCTTTCCAGCATTATCTAAGCTCATGGTAGGGTACAATGTGTTGATAGTTATTTTGAATTACCTTCTATAAGTTAATTAATCTCATCACCTGTATCTAGAAGAACAGAAAACGCCAACTTTCAATGCTTCTTTAATCCTTTTCTTAATCACTTCTTTAACTAAAAATCAACAGTACAAAATTTGAATGAAATTATTTTAATCACTGTCAAAGATTCTAAGACCAATTAAGATCGTATACTCACTGAAATCATGATCATCTCAAGAACAAACGTTTCATAGTTTGAAAATAGTTTTCCTACAGACACCTGTGTTTCCGAACATTTAAAAAAAAAATAATGGGAAAAAAGCATTCTTCGTAGGAATACGGAAGCGGATTTTCCTCCTGCGTATAGATTAGAAGATTGAAGGATATTGTATTGACATGATTGATTAATTGTAACTTAATTAACTATATTTTTCAATATGTTTTTTTCCTAGAGCTTACATTTATAGGAAAATATGTCACGAATAGTGTTATCAATGTCATGTAAAGACCAGAGGTTCCAAAACAGGGATTCTGCCAGATATCGTTCCATTGAGTGTGTCATCTCCCAAATTTTCGAACACCCACCCACAATTTAAAAATGTTCAAGATTGGAAAACGATACAAATCCTACAAAACTACTTAGACCTCGCCGAATTTTGGCTTTACGTGCCTCCAAAGTAAAAATCCTGTCAGATTTCCTGGGCAAAAATAGCAATAGATAGAATTATAGAGACAATTGACTTATTACCAACAGTATAAAGCAGTGGTATACAAAGAGAACAAATGGCCATAAATTAAAAATCACTGTAAATAAAAGAATAGAATGGAATATTCTAAAAATTACATTGGAGTGATTTTGATCATATTGAAAACTAATCTGGCGTACAAAATCTGATTAATTGTGTCATTTACTTTGACGTCCTAAGCGTGTCTGGTCAATAAATTTTGTATCAGTGGAATAGTCAATATTGGAATACCATTCATGCTACAAACTGTGAAAATAATGTCATGTCAGCTTGCATTCATTTGGCAATATTCATTGAGAAAAAAGAAATAAATATAACTGTATCTGAATAGCGTTTCGCCTTAAGAATAGTGCAAGAAATAAGCTTTGCAAATAGTCCCCTGTGTAAGCTACATTTCTTATTGGTCTTACTGCACACAACCTAATTTTGCTTTAAATTGTATCATGGAATTACGATGTCTTACTGAGTTACTGCGTTAACCTGAAGTTTCGTAAAACTTTTATTTTCCCCTTTCGTTTTTCTTTGCTTATATCGTAAGTTGAACCTGAGGAGTAATCCACGAGAGATTTTATGCTGGCTGAACATAAGACGTAAGAGAACTTTCCCGTGAGTAACATCACGGGTCGAAGTGGAGGATTATCATGTTAGTTCAAGAGGTTGGAAGAGCATTTATTTGATTAAATCTACGGCTAAAGGAGGTCTAACATCTTAAAGTTCTTATTTCCTAAGCGTTTGCTTGCGTTCACTCAATTTGTGGTTGCACGTATACGCTTTACTAATCCTCGTTTGCTTAAGGTTTTTTTTATATGTAGTTATGTATATCCTTCTTTCTACAAGACGCTGTCTCTTATTTCTTGGTTATTGCGTCGTTGTAAACTGAAGTCTGGAAGTACAAGAAAAAGGTATCTCGCAAAGAACTAAAAGTAAAGAAGCTTTAAAACTGAAGAGCAAGTAAACACTCTTCAGCGGAATCCTTTCGACAAAGAAAGAAGTAAAAAAAAAAAAACATGGAAGAGCTCTCTTAATATTATATTACATTGGCTGCCTGATGTAACACACACTGCAGCCTTAACAATACCTGGTAAATAGAAACAGCTTTCAGTTTAACGACTTTGGTTTCATCAGCCCGTTTTTAAAATGTAATCACATTAAAACTGACAGGTTCTTTCCATTTGGTTAGCTTATTCCATTGCAAGGCTTTAGGCTACCGATTCAATGAAGGTTAGCTTGAGAGAAAAGGACTTCATTGAAGTAGGTAAAAGTAAACTGACTGCATTAAATCGTGGGACGGTAGACGAAGGGCCAGCGCCCATGAAAAGTTGAGAGAGTTAAAGAAAATTGGGGGCCCCTTAAATGTGAATTTTAATGAACTTATTTTAAGTATATATATTTCCCAAAATGAAACTCCTTTTTTTTTTACGTTCGTCACGCGACAAATTGAAAACATGGCCTAACACGTTGTCAAAAGAAGAATGAGCATTGAATTATAAAGGGGAAAGAATGTAGTTTCACAATGACCACATAATGCATGGGAATACTAAATGCATACAATAGACATTGCAAAAGAAAGTCTATACCTCTTTATGCAGATGTGTACATAAAGCAATGGTCAGACTGTGCGACAGTAATGATCTGCTACTCCAGGAGGAGGAAGGATCAGTTAAAAAACACAGTCGTAAAGGAGAATTTCGGTACTGGGAAAAAAAGCTTACAGCTACAGAGAGATTTAAACATGGGTTGCTTAGTTAGAAGTCGAGCGTTTTATCGACTTGGCTAAATCGTCAGACATTTAGTGAACAACATTTGAATTAAACGACTACACTATAGATTTAAATAGTGTAGGGGATCAAAGATATCTATGTTGCTGAACCCCAAAACAAACTAAGTTACTTGCACTACTCATGGTTTAATAACTTCCTATTTATCAATTGGGAACCAGAATTCCAATTCATTGAGAATATTCTGTTTCTATGAAAGCAAGCAAGATGGCGACAGCCAAACAATTGAGCAGCATTACTGCTTTTTTATCCTAACAATATGTCAAATTCTGTGCTAGCTTTCATACAAATGGAACATATTCTCAATGAATGGGTATTGTGATCCCTAATTGACAGATGGAAAAGTGATTAAATCATGGCATAAGTCGTGAGAGTAACTTTGTTCGTGTTTGGGGTTCAGCAATATTTTTTTTATCCTCTATACTTTTTCAATTTAGTGCTCTTTCCGTCTGACCAGTTAGCGAAGTCGGCAAGACACTCGACTTTTAATTAAACAACCCATGCTCAAATCTTTTTTCTCCCAGTACCAAAATCAACACCGTGTGATCAGATGTGTTGATTTAACACAAAAAGTGGTAGTCACACTGGGACACCGCATTGTGTTGAATTAACACACCTATTTTTTACTGTGTATGTTGACTCTCTTGTATGCAACTTGATTCTTGGTCTGTGTTGATGAGTGGTGAATCGCGACAGGACTAACTCAATATAGTTATATACATATACAAGGAGGGACCAAAAGTAACCGGACTGGCTTCCGGAAGCACTTCCTAATCATAGTTGAGTGTTATCCCGTTCACAGGTCAGAACCCGTGTTGACATCGCCACAGAAGGTTTCGCAGGCTTGTGTTGCCAATTCGCTCAAGTGTTGTTAAGCTCTTTTTGCGAAATTGCTGTCTGGGCTCCCTTCAACAAGTCATACCGATGAGAATGTCGAAAAAAATCGACAAAAAGCAATGACGATCGACGATCTCAGAAGCTACATATCCTGGTACAAAGTCAAACGATTGTTTTTTTTTTTCGGTCATGTATGAGCAGATGGGGGAAAAACATCGTGGTAATGCGTCTCATTTTCTAATGCTAGTGCAAAATCCGCTAACAGGAGCTCCAACTCGCAGTCTCTCTATATATAGAGAGATTGGTACAGTCTCTCTATATATTTTAAATATTGCGTATTTCCATGATTTTCGCCATTACAAAGAAGGTAATGAAGTAACAGTCGTAGATTCAACGTCGTTTATACAAGATGTAATGTCGCATCGGTCTTCGGTAGGTTTCTTTATTTTGTTTTAATTGCACAGAAAAACGAGAAAACCTTCTAGCGCAGTATTCTCAAATGGCCGAGAGGTGACAGTTTGTTGGTATTTTGTTTACAATCTGGGCGTAAGATGGTAGCACTTTTTCTCATGTTCTAGTCATTGTAAAAGAGAAGTGTAATGGAAGAAAACTCATTTTCCGAACTACCAAATTCGACAAAATAAATACTGTCATAATGAAAATGCACCAATTTGAAAATCACTCCTTTAGATTGAGAATAGGATGTGAATCAAGTTACTACACTGCAAAAAATAGCTGTGTTAATTCAACACAATGCAGTGTCCCAGCGAGACTACCACTTTTGTGTGTTAAATCAACACAGCACACGGTGTTGATCTCGGCACTGTGAAAAAAAAGTTACGGCTTCAGTGAGATCTGAACATGGGTTGCTTAGTTAGAAGTCGAGCGTTTTACCGACTTGGCTAAATCGTCAGGCAGAAAAAGCACTAGATGCTAACGATATTTAGTGAACAAAATTTGAATTAAACGACTACACTATATATTTAAACACAGTATGGGATCAGATATATGTTGCTGAACCCCCAAAACAAACTAAGTTACTTCCACGACTTATCCCATGGTTTAATCACTTCCTATTTGTCAATTGAGAATCAGAATTCCCATTCATTGAGAATATTCTGTTTCTATTAAAGCAAGCAAGATGGCGACAGCCAAACACTTGAGCAGCATTACTGCTTTCTTATTGTAACAACATGTAAAATGCTGCGCTTGATTTCATAGAAATGGAACATATTCTCAATAAATGGGGATTGTGATCCCTAATTGACCAATGGAAAAGTGATTAAATCATGACATAAATCATGAGAGTAACTTTGTTTGTGTTTGGGGTTCAGCAACATTTTTTTGTCCTTTATATTGTTTCAATCTAATGCTCTTTCCGTCTGACGATTTAGCGAAGTCGGTAAGACGCTCGACTTCTAACAGAGTAACCCATGTTCAAATTTAGCTCCAGCAGTAACTATTTTTTCTCCCAGTGCCGAAATCAACACTGTATGTTGTGTTGATTTAACACACAAAAGTGGTAGTCACGCTGGGACACCGCATTGTGTTGAATTAACACAGCTATTTTTTTACCGTGTACTCGAAGAAGGGCATTTGCTTTTAAACTATACCTAGGTAGTATATTACCTATTATCCATGAATGTATAGTCTTATTGATTTGTGCTCGATCCATTGTGTTTTCTAGTGAAGTATATTTAATCCAGTGTTGCCAGATTGAGGTAAATTTCCCTTGGCGTAGGGAAAAATGTTCAAAATATGCCGGGAGGAAGAAAAGGGGATTTCTCTTAAAATACCTTCAAATGAAGCGAAATTCTTGTTGAGCATTATGTCTTCTTTCAATTGACAGCGTGAAAGAGCTAAAGTTTCAATAATTCACTTTCGGGCTTTTAACTTTGAAGTAACAAGTATTGCAGGGGTCTATTAATGTGAAAAACAAACTTTCAAAGCATCAAAAGTTGAAGTGTTTGTGTCAAGTTTTACTAGGGACTTAATTCAGTCCTTTTTAGTTACAATTAGTATCATTTTTGGTAAAATTATATGCATTTTACATAAATTACACACCCAGACAGACTTCGGGCTCCCCCTCGAAAGCGCTAGACCTCCCGCCACCAACTTTTGGATAAGTTCCTGAGCTTTGCAGAGTGATAGTTTCATTTATATCTGCCTTACACAAAACAGTATTGTGATATAAATAAATGCATTGAGTGTTAAAACACAATAAACTACATTTCGCAAAAAAAAAAAAAAGTGAAGATTATAGGTAGAACAAGACAATTTCAATTATTAGGATGAGTTCTCATTTCAATACCTGCTTGGGCCATTTCTAACAGTTTTCATGAACAATAATCTTGTACGTTGGATCATCAATGCAATTCTTTTTGTAAGAGAGGGTTAATGGAAAGTTATCTGATTCGTCTTGACTTACAATAGAAGCAGTATTAGAAGAAAAGGGAAAAGTTGATAATGATGAAGAAAAAGAAGTCATGGTTGTTGTTGTAGTAGTAAGTAAAACAAAAGTAAATTTAAGCGTAGGGAATTTTCTTGACAAAAAGGTAATTTTTGATGTTATAATAGGGAAATTCAGTCCCCTGCATGTGGTAACACAAGCCAAGATATACAAAATAACAGGTAGCGTATTTCCATACTTTACATCTTCATTGGCAGATTGGCGTGTAAGGTCATTTGAAAGATCCTATAGATTAGAAGCAGATTAACTCAGCCATTTACTGGTCATTATTGTAGGCGTTCACTGCAGATAGATATGACTAACATTCATTCATGACATGGAAATATGTTGTTATCAAGGGCGCCGATCCCGGGGGGCTTTGCCCCCCCCCCCAAAGTTGAAGTGGGACCCCCTGGTGGGGGTCGCAAATGATAAGGTGAAGTCGGTTCTCCTATTTCTACAGTACATGGTCATTCGTTTTCTCCTTCTACTAAGCTTATCTCCCTTTGGAAAATCTATTTCATTGATAAATTCCTCCCTGAAACTCCTGTGCTACAGTACTTATATAAATTAGAGTACGTACAATAACCCTCCCCTGGCTAAAAAAAGTTAATTCGTGCATTGCTTGTGTTCTTTCTGGAGTTTTATGCATAACATCGATAAAGATCATTTAGTAAGAAAAGAAAAGAAAGGAAAGAATGAAAGAAAAAATGAAAAGGTATTTTCTGTCGTTTATCCCTCGGAACGCCAAGATCGGGTCAAAAATGACCCAAACAGTCAAAATATTATTTTTGTCCATTAGTCATTAAATGGAAGAGTGAAATTATGTGTACTCCGCACACTGCCAGCAATGTAATCGCTTCATTTGTAAGAATCAGAATACAACAGATACGGTGTGCTTTACATGTGAGAGTGAAAGAGGAAGTTATTTTGATTCTGATAGTTTTATATGTCGTATTTTATATGTGTAAATAAGTAAGAGACTCATGGTACCATTTTTGTGCAGCCATGAAAATGGTTGCAAGGTTAATATGATGTATTATTTTGTTTCTGTATATTTCATTACTTTGTAGTATCTACTTGAAAAAAGTAAAATACAATAAATAAATGCAATACAATGCAATAAATACTATACATTGAATACACCCATACTCTAAAATACCTTAACTTTGAAAAAGGTACTTTATTTCATACGAGAAATATACATGCTTCGAAAATGACTCATCTTGACGTTCCGTGAGATGAAATTATATTGACGATCCGAGGGTTAAGGATAATCCATCGTGATTTTGTCATATACAAACATAATGTAAGAAAAAGAAATATATACAAGAAGGATAAGCGACAAGAAGAACTCACACAAAAGTAGGAGTGGACTTGCACTTGGAAATATATCCTTCAAACTGCTGTTTGGATGCAATTATTGTTTGCCGTTAATACCGTAATTTTGAGTTTCTAATACAACTTATAGATAGAGAAACTATATACAGCGAAAAAAAAATATATGTACAATTTCGACAAAGAGAAAATCAAACTATCACACGTAAAACATGGACCATTTCGAAATATCTTGCCCTTTTATGATAATTTGGATACCTTAGATAGAATACTTAAGAAATAACTACCACTCGATACACCTGGAAGGTAACAGGCAACGGAAGAGTGACAACTACTTACATTCATCGCAAAAAACAGCATTTGGACAACCCAATACTACTCTCGAAATAAATGTTCTAGATATCCTTTTGTACAAGAGCATTCTACTTAGTGTATTGAAGTAATCCACACGGTGTCAGGCAAGCAAAGCTTGTTGGAAAGTCATGCTTTACAGTTGGATACATCATAAAGCAACGTAAACAGAGCAATTATTGCGGAATAGAAAAAGTTCTGGCCAACCAAGAAAACTAACTGCCCGGAATGAAACTTATATTCTTCATTCTGTGAACAATACTCAAAGAATTAGTGCTAAAGATTTGGCTACTTCACTCGCCTAGAATATGTAAGTTATTGTTAGTAATTCATTGAACAACCCAAAATTCTTTGAAACAACTGGGATTTAAAAGATGGGTATCCAGGGTACGAATACTGGCCATTCTATTAGTAATTACACAACCCCAAATCTTAACAGACCCTCCAACATTTGTATCAGTTAAAACAATATTCTGCTTTCTGAAAGCTCCATTCTTCTTTCGCCACACGTCCTGATATCCATCACTACAATACAAGTTTATCTTAGTCTCATCCTAGAAAAATAATAAACTTTTTCCAAAATTCCAAGCACTCATATTGATATTTCTGGGAAAATTGGAACTTCTTCTTTCTGCTTTCTTCTGATATGTATGTTTTGATTCTGATTACACATCTTCTGAATCCCAATTTTTTTGTTCACATGTACACATCTGTAACATTAACTTGCATATCCTAGGCAAGTGAAGTAACCAAATCTTAACACTAATTCTTTGAGTTTTGTTCACAGAATGAAGAATATAGGTCTATTTCTATACCATTCTATCTAAGGTATTTAAATTATCATAAACAGGCAAGATATTTAGAAATGGGCCACGTTTTGTGTGTGATAAGTCTGCTTTTCCTCTTTGTTGAACTTGTATATATTTTTTCTCACTGTATGATTCTAACTATTAGGATCTCACTTCTTGAACCATGCCTGTCGAGATCGAGAACCGAGCATTAACAAAAAATCTAATAAAGCAGTAGCGCGGCGGACGGGTGAACCGCACAGAAA
Source organism: Lepisma saccharinum (assembly GCA_022664845.1). NCBI lineage: Eukaryota > Metazoa > Arthropoda > Insecta > Zygentoma > Lepismatidae > Lepisma > Lepisma saccharinum. The sequence continues at coordinate 17,842 of JAGDQP010023911.1, read as the reverse complement.
GAGAACCACATTTGGGAAAGTTGGATAACTCCTCTGCATAGACTAACACAAGTTTATGTTATTTCCTAAGTTTATTTTCTAGTAACAGCAGAAACTTTGTTCTTATTAGTTAGAACATAATATGCTTCAGTGAATCTTTTTAACGTGATACAAACATTGTTAAATTCTGTAATAGCTTGGCCTGGGGAAGCCTTTATAATGACTATATGTAACACTATTATGTTTTTTTTTTATGAATATACAATATTTGGCAAAATCGGAATTGGATTTGTATAATATGTGCCTTCTTAGACCCTCACCTGGAAACAACTAAAAAAAAAAAAAAACTGAATGCCCCCCCCCCCCCCCCCCCCCCAAGTTACAGAGAAATCGGCGCCCTTGGTTGTTATCCTCATTTGGGGGCCAAAGTAGTTTGTTGCAATGTCTTCACAACCCTTCAATCTATATACGGACGAAGGATTATACCCCTCAAATGTATTTTCGCTTTTTTTTAAAAAAGAGAAAAACATATATGGATGTGTCGTATACGTTGTTAAATGCCAATATACGAGTTTAAGGCAAAGAAAATGATGCTACTGCAAAATCACCATCCCGTGGCTTAAGTCATTTGCTGTGCCATGAACGATTTCTTAATTCGTTAACAACTTTAGGTTACATCAAATAGCTCAAACGATAGACTATCTTCATCCTTGAAAAATAATATGTTCAAGATACAAATGATCCCACGAAGATAGTTTGAAATTTATGGAATAACTTTCAGAATGTTATTTTAATTTCCAAACTACAAAATATGTAAGCAATTCCAAATCCTTACCATACAAGAAATACATCATTGCGGTTGCTGTGATAATTTTTTGTGTTTTCTCTGATTTGGTATTTTTATTTACAATCACAAACAATCTCCAGCGTCGCTAGTATTGGACCCTATATGGGGTATTCCCTCGCACGTTTTAGTTTCAATACGAAATTTTATATTATGATGGCGCGAGATCTTTCAACTGACATCCCCAACATGGAATTGACCAAAGAGAAGCATATTGACATAATCCTGCGTTGTAGTGGAAAGAATTGAGGGAAAGTTGCAACTGAAAGTCAACCCCTTTACCCTGAACGTCGACCAATCACGTATAGTACAGTGTTGAAACGAATCAAGAAATTGAAGTACGTATGTGCAACTAATCAAGGGCGAACCCAAACAGTAATAAACGAGTCACTCATAATTTAGACGTCACTCGTTCCACCAAAGATTCTGAAGATGACGCGCTTTGTAAACTTCAGTTTTGTGAGTAGGCTCTTGGTATAAAAGATTTGCAAAAAGAGCACTAAGACTAATTTCCTTCTCAGTGGATAGGTTAATTGTTATATTAGACGATACGGGTCGGACATCATTCCTCATTAGAATATGAAGATGATATATGAATTTCAAGATGATAATTTTACAATACTTGGTACAATGTTTATTGCAAATTGTTTCACTCATATTCTGTAAAATGTCCAGAAAATATTTGAGTGCTTTCAGACTTACGAATCACCCTGTAGATCAGCATAGTTGGAATCAAGTAGCCCAAACCACCTGATTTTAGCAACCGTTTATTACGATTACTAAATTCCGGAACAAATTTTCAAACAAGTTCCTACAGCCACTTCAACTTCATGCAAATTTCATGCAATAGAGTCACATCAGCTTCCAGATAGGCAATCAAAATTTCGAGTAAGAATAGAACGTGCACTTCTAAACATAACACAAATAAACAGAGTGCAAGGTGAGAAACCTAAGGATTCTAAACATGGATTCCATACAGTAAATTTACGATCAAAATTTCTTATATTTGTGAATCAGATATGGATTTTGAAAGGAGGAATTTTGAGATATCAATCACTACATACCTGGAGTCGGGATAACAGACCCCTGGCCAGCGAAATTACTCAGACATAATCTCAGCACACACTTCACCACAAGAAAACCACACAAACAGCATGCTGAAAAAACACTTTACGTAACGACGCACACTCACTTAAAGGGGGTTTGAGTACTCAGAATGAAATTATAGATAGACCGAAAAACTACTGACACTGCACTGAAATCACACAAGAACGAAGAAAACACTTTCACATACAGAAACTCCGTCAAGCAAACCACCATTCACAACCACCTTCCACCATTGCAGTCCAGTCCATAAGACCAGCATTCACAGCTACCATATACGCCGAAAAATCTATAAAATATATTTATTCGCCTCTTCTTTGCCAGGATACCTGCTACTAATAATTTTCTTTAAACGTAGGAGCTGCTGCGTTAGTTTTAATAATTTATATTTATGGTTGTTTAAATTTCCATCCTTTATATGAACTTTTGTAAGTAGCCATCGTAAAAGGCGATCACCTTGAACTGACTCTATCGACCGCTAGCCAATCAGAAGCGAAAATCTAAACCGAAGGAAAAAGAAGAGAAGTAGGCGTGGCTTACATACTAAATTCCAAAAAGAAATTAACAATCAAAATTAAAGATGATTAATAAAAATTAATCGTAATAAAAGAAGAGTAGATATATATAGAAAGCCCGCGTAAGCAACAATGAAACATAATAGGATTGAGTCGGCACGTTTGACACTTGGACGAACGAAAAAATACCGATGTAAACTTAAGAAAAAATATTTTATCTTCATCTCTGAACTAACAGAGCAACAAAATAAAAGAAGAAAAAGAAAACAAACTGAAAAGAAGGGGGGAGAGAGTAAGATATGTAGCGACCGTCCGATGGTGCGGGGTCACTACACATTCTTAGTAAAAAAAAACAATCTGTCACCCACGTAGTGCTAGTTCTTTGTATTTCAAATTAAAAAGGAAAACTGAAGCTATGGATATTGTTGGCAATATTTTATACGTAACAAACAGCAACAATTTATAGAAAACAATATGGTAATATTGTGACTGAATGTTCATCCTGCTCATCAGCAAGATCCCAAAAGTGTGGGGAGTAATTCGACGACTGTTTCCCGTCTGTTTAGTGCAGCCATTTCGCACGTGCAATGGAAAAGTGTAAAAATCTTTGTAACTTTGACCATCACCAGACAGCGGGAGTTCAAGCTACAAACAGTGTTTTATCTACAATTGTTCTCTCGGAAGGTTCTCGTACAACCGGTGTCAAAGGATTATCGGGAACCGGATAGAGGAACAGTGGCGTTACATAGAACTCTGGTCACGCATTGGTTATCCCTAGGCGATGGATTATCACGGAGAGTGTATAAACGACCTGTTTCGTATTTGGAGTAAACAACGTGATGCACTCTGTCACATATGATGGAAGCAAATTCAGACGACCTTCAAATCAGATAAAGATACCTACATGGCACCTGCTCCTCCCCCTGCCACTCACTATCATGTTCGGTAGTTTGGCTCGAGGGCTGTTTCCCGCTATTTGACAGTTATCATCAACATACAGGTTCGGACCAAAATCAGGGTGGCAGACTGAACATTTTTTAACCACATTCAGATGTTTTAATTTAATAAAAGTACTAAGTACTATATTAAGATTTCAAAACCTTCAGTCTATAGACATAAGTCCTGGTGTGAGGTCTGCTGTCCTTTTGCTTGAGCATATTATTTCCGGCATACGAGCTTAACATAAGGATGTTTCGTTACGAAACAAGCACGAGTTGAAAATACATTGATTGACTCTTTCATCTGTGTTCTTCTGTTATGTTGTGCAAATTCATTACGTATGTGTTGTGTTGCATAATGTCAGATTATTTTCGTCCTTGGCTACACGGACAATACATGGAGAGTAATCAGATTACGGAGAGTGCACGATATCACGATTCCACGCTGCTCAGCATTGCTAAAATAGAATTGATAATCTAAAACAAGACCAGTTCGAAAGTACAGGGAAAATATCGCCTAAGACTGATATGAGATGCATAAAGGCTATAAATAAAATTCGAATGCAAACCAAGAGTTTTTTGTGACTTCTGTTAATTTTAAGATGACTGTTTTCAAGTGGAAGAAAGTGGTTCCTAATGTTATGCTTCCGTAGTTGTATTACAAGCCAGACCAGAGACCCTGTGGGGAGTTGTCACCCCCAAAACCTCGAAAGCACCCCCAACTTTACTGTCAAAAATCGATAGAAACCGTGCAAAACTCTACTTACACCCTACCAATTTTGACTTTACATCCCACAAACTGAAAATACTGGCGGAATCTCTGATTATAAGAATTAATTTCTGCTTACGAGGTGACAGAGTGCTTAGATTTTTATTGATGGTAATACATTCAGCCAAATATGTATATCTCATGTGATCTGTCTGTTTAAAACTGACAAATTTCAGCTTCTTAAGGTTTTATTTATTGATTAATTGATAAAAAATTCACATAATTAAGAATATTCCTGGGCGATTTCTGAGAACGAAAGATAAGAGACGCATTTATTGCTTACTGTAATGTTAAGAAAATATTTCCGATAAAGAAGAAATCTATGATAATGTTTAACTTCTTTTTATTCTGAGTTGGCAACGCAAGATGCTCAATTGCTTTCTCTGCATAACAGGTTTCAAGTCTGACAATACTGGTATCGCATTAGAGTGGCATGCAGGATAGGACGAGTGCAATCTAGATCTGAAATTTGAAAGAAGGACTTTAAGATTTGTAGCTGCTTACCGAGTGACCGTATGCACCATTGGTGTTCAACAAGTCGGTGGTGGTGGTAAAGTGATAGTATGGAAAGTATTTTGTGATAACTCTCTTCGTTTTCCTTGTCATCGTACTACAATCTCTCGAACGGATTCTGCTACCAAGAGCTAATAATCGACCATCTGTAATCTTCTGCCAAACTGTCTACTCATAGAATAGTACACTGTTTGAACAGAACAATGCACCAATGTCATTTTCCTTGTGTAATATTGCAGCTGTTAGAAGAACATGACACTGAATTTTCCACGTTGCCTTGGCCATCTAACTCACCAGATCTAACTGAATACATCTGGGGAATGCTGAAAAAAAAACTGTGAGTAGGAGACTCATCGTCAAGCACACACCAAAGCACAATCTGTGTAGCAGACTATTGAAAACCTCTTAAATTTGTCTTTTCTCATTGTGTTTTTTGTAAATTTCATGTTGTAACCTTTAGCTCCAAGGTGCGAAATCATCCCAGTAACTCTAAGGAAGATTTTTTTTTTTAGTTTGAAGCTAGCCATCTTTAGAGGCATCTCTGTTTACGCTTTCTACTTCGGAAACGATGTTAGGTACTTTGGGACAGTGAGGATGGGAGGTTGGTCTATACTAAAGAAGGTTGCGTAGATGGTTTCATTTTATTTCTTGACTAATATTGAGTAATTCTGAGGTGGTTTAGTTCTTTGATCATGATTATAACGTAATGATTCTTTGTGATGATGATGGTGATAATGTTTATCATAACGACGACGATGACGATGATGATGATGAGGTGTAATTGTACAGCACAACGTTGTGCTATGGGTTAGTAAAACAAGTGGAGTGAACCTTTTTTCCAGCTGTGGCAGCTAGGAATTCATCAGACGGAAATATTTGTGTGTTTTGGGGGGGAAGAGTTTGTCTTATTGTATTGAATACGTTCAAGATGAAAGAAAACGTATTGACATATACTACGACGGATGTATAGGTCATACCCTCATACGGAATTGAATGTTGAGGATTTATTGTTCCCGACAAATTCTGCCAGAAGCCCTCCCACCCTTCCAAAGTGGATGTTACCTCACCAAATTCTCTAGCATCCCTTCCAACTGAAATATTTTACGGTTAAAAATCAATAGAAAGAGTGCAAAATTCTACTGAAACCCTCCCAATTTTGGATTTAACCTCAAATTGAAACTTCTGGCAGTATTCCTGGTTCCAGAGGCCAACCCAGTGAAAAAAATAAGAATTTAAATTTGGCTTGTGTGGACGCATGTAATAATCCACTGTAGCATAAGAGAATTAACATCACCATAAGAGAATTAACATAATGGGAAGACTAGTTTCAAAAAAATCTTCACTGGGGTTCAAACTCAATGCTTTCAAACCTTGTTTAGGACGTTCTATTGCATCGGAGACTACTCATCCCTGGGTTCTCACTTGCATTCTAGTGTTGCGAACTAAAGACTGGGAGATCATTGTTCTTTTTTTTTTCACCACTGTCTTTTTTTTTCGCTGCTGAGAAATGTAAGAAATATTTTTTCTTTTTTTTTGTGGGGGGGCGACCAGTTAAACAATTTTACTTCCTTTTTTAAATAACTTTCTAGGTTTAATCCAGAATAAACATTTTTCATAGTATACACAATTAATTATCTATAAGAATTCTAGATTTTTTTTTCTGAAAAATAATTTGTATTTGGCCGAGAAAAAGTATACGAGAAAGGATTTCTCGTATACTTAATTCCTTGTTGTATTCCCCAATTAAGAAGCCAGTTAGACAAAATAATTTTGATGGCAACACTGTGACTGGTATAGAATATGCAGATGATGACAGTGGCTTAGGATGGGACAGAAAGAGAGAGGAACGATGGGGGGGGGGGGAGCTTCCAGCAAGTAAAGACAAAGTTTAACGTGGCGAGTATCAGTCTAAGAACAAGGGAAGAAGAAGAAAAGGAAGACTCCAAGAACATAGCTTGCTTGCACTTGACAAACTGAAAGTTTGGCTCAAGAAAAACATAATCTTAGAAAGTACAGAACAAAACTTTTGCTACTTGTATTGCGCATGTGTAGAAAGCTCCATAAGAGAGAGAGAGAGAGAGAGAATGGCAAGAGACCGGATGTTGTGTGTGTGTGTGCATAGAAGAGATAAGGCTAATCAGCAGCTTAACAAGTCGGCAATGAACATTTTCGACATTGTCTCGTAGTGACGCCTTGTAGGTTTGTTGTTCTAATCAGCTTTTCTGACTCGTCTCGTCTCTTGTGTTGCAACGACCGAATATTCTTTTCATCCACGGACTTCTGACTCCTCTTTGAATGTCATCGCTTGTCATAACCAGCAAAGCAAAAGAGGCTTCATATTGCAGCGCAACTGGATTGCTGATAGCTGTTAACTCTACTGGGTTCATCCGCTGTCGTTTATCAGTCTTAAGACCTTCCATTAAAGTAACGTTAACTTAAAATGTTATCGAACGTAAACGGAGCAAGACAAATCTCCAACAATACTTCGTACTCAAATTGCAGTGTGATTCTAAGAAATTTTTGTTCTTAACAATATGAATACGTTTTGTAAAGAAGAAATTTATTTTTGCAAAGATTATCTCAGTTCTTTAACGTTTGACATACATAAACTATATCACTTAGACATGAAGTCACTTATCCAAAATTTGTGAGTAATAATTTGGTTATTGCAGAATTAAGAAGAAAAAAAACTCGAACTTACAAAGGGAAGATAAACATGATATTTATTTAAAACTTAGTGTATTAAATTAAACATAAAAATTAAACCATTACGTCACACACACACACACACACACATCACTGTAATTTCAAACCATTCACAATCACTGTATTTTTTTTATTATTGTGAAATTGCAATATATCAGTGGCAATTCATCTTACGCGAAATCATTTTGTATTTGCAATGATCACCACACACATATGCATAGAGATATATAATAAGTGTAATCAACTACATACGATACACACAGGGTGTAAGGATTGCAATATTTCACAAAGAAGCCAAGCCTGTAAAAGGAACATGTGAAGAATGTGAAATTGTCAAAACATATATTCCACCCAGTAGAAACATCGGCATCATATGCTGACTATGAATTCCACTTACAACCCTCTGACAAAACAATTGAAAACAAGTTAACATTGCGATTCCACTAATATTCGCGAAAGCTCCCGTCCCCTGATACAGCATCTCAAACGCGATTTTGAATTCATCCGCTAGATAACTCTGACATAGACATCATAATAGAATACGGCGTCTATGGCAGAGCTACCTAGCGGATGAATTTAAAATCACGTGCTCTGAACAAAACCCCATTAGTTTTAGCGCAGCAAGAAGTAGGGAAGCGTGAAAATTCTATTTATTATGAGGTCTATGATTGAGCCCTGCTTTTCGGCACCCACACGCACTGCTGCATCCTTTTCTGCCGCTACATGAAATCAATTTAAGAAGAGACTCAGGGGCTGGATCCTTTTCTGTTTTTGTTTTTTGTTAAAAACTGAAGATCAATTACTTCCAATATTGTTAAAATAATGACTAGAGGAGCAAAGAAAGCAGCTGTGCTAACTGTATTACAATCAATGCAAAATACTGTTGAACAGGGAAAATTGTCACATGCCATTTGGTTGGGTAAATTAAAAGAACTACAAGTCTTATTTTAGTTTCATTTAATGTTTGTGTTGTTGTTAATTTAACTTTTAGATAACGCACAAGGGTAATTCAATGTATCACTGAAAGAACAATTACTTTACTCAAAATCTGTCACAGTTTTTCATAATCTTTATGTGTTTACACGGTTTCAAATCAGCACATCTCTATGTACAATAGCAGGGGTACGCCCACCATTTAGTAACGGATTTTTTTGTATGTTCCCTTGGTCCAATTTTGTCTAATTTTAAATATATTAATCATGCTAACCGAGACATTTAGCATTTATAGTGCTTCTGTTACAACTTTTCCCTAGTCCAACACTATTTTGACTAGACTAAAAGTGGAATTGCATTTCTAGAAGAAATTCTAGAATGATACGACCTCGTATACGCCTTCGATATGAAATTATAACATTGAACGAACAAAATCTAAACATTTTGTAGATAGCACTACTTTATACTGTGTCGAAAATGTTAATACGAAAGTATCATTGTCACAATATAGCAAATGGATTTTCGACCCTAATAATTTTCTGTTTTTTTTTTTGTTTTTTTTTAATCATTGGTAGAAATGTAAAAGGTATAAGCACTGGAATTTCGCCCTACGTCATGCTGAAAATAAAGCGGTGTTGGTAATAAATTTCTAAATATGTTAAAGCGCAATCAAAGACCTGTTAGTTTCAAAAATGAGTATTTATTACGATTTTAATAGTTTAGGTTCATTTAAAAGATCCTGACAAAATTAAAGATGTTGGGACTCTTTTGTTTATGAATGAAAAGGTTGTACAATTTGTTGATTTTGCGTACGAGTTTTATAAAGATCACTTCCAAGCAAGACTTTCTCTTGGAATAGGCCTATGTTATGAGGGATGTCATATAACTGTAAGGAAAATAAAGAAAATTTTACATTAATATTTCTCTATTAAAATCATGAAATCAGAGTAAGGACTGACATTTTTTTATACTTTGCAGACGAATTTTAGCACGAGAAAATTCTTGTAACGCTTTCTTCTTCGAATATTATATAGGTGGCGTCAATTATGTTTATCAATATTAAAATAGCTAGCAAATTATTTGGATGATAATCGATCTGAATGTGGCCCCAAGGAAGCCAACGGCGTTACACAACAATCTATGGTAATGTTTCCCAACCTTCTTTGTCTCGGGGAACCCCAGAAACATTTAACAAAATTTGGGGAACCCCGGTTTTGCCTGGCACATAATATTTTAATCTAGGTTAGACGAAAATGTAAAGTAGTATTGTACATTAGGTGAACCAAACAACAATTCGTATGTTTTAAATACTGATTTTTGCGGAACTCTAACACTGCGTCGAGGAACCCCGGTTGGAAATGACTGTATGTATGAGCTAGTTCAACTCATGACGTCATAAACCTCTGTTCCCATTGCAACCGTCAGAAATTTTGTTCAGAGAGGCAACCATACTTGGAGCTGATGGATGGTAGATAAGAATTCAAAACAATGTCCTTGAAAATCTTCAGAATTTTTAAATTCTTTATGACGTAAATAAGCTCGTAATCGAAGGAAAGGAAAACGCTACTCAGTGATTCATGGATTAGCTTTTGTTTATGTGCGTCGCTTAGAGTGATACTTGCGGGTAATGAACCCACATAACTATCTATATTTTTTTAAGATTTAGGAGGTTCATAATCTTATTACTGTATTCTATAATCCATGGAAATTCAGTGTTGACAAACGTTGACTGGTATTTAGCTAGTCGATTTATACACAAACTTATTCTCAAAAAACTTTATTTGTGAAGTTATATAAACGTCTGGTTGCGCCCGTTCTTTGGACAGAATGTGCACTGATTACCATGGCAACAAATAGGATATTATACAGGAGTCAAACAGTCCATTGTTGCATTATTTTTCCGCTTGCCAAAAATGTCCTGTTACCTATATACTGAGATATAGAGAAGATGGTAATTCTGAATCCTGTGCTGCCATCTTCTGTTGTATGAAGAAATATTCGGATAGAGCAGTAATTAGAAGTTTAAACGAGACTTTTTCAGATAAATTGTATATGGATCGTCCTTCAACTATTGGTAATCTTGAGATGTAACTGGGAGCAAAGGGCAGTTTATATAGCTTTGATATAATCGGCCTACATACAAGTATATAATGAAGTTGGCGGTAATGCAGTGAATCAGGATTTCCTGGTTGTTAAAGAGTCTTTCCGATATTCACGAAAACATCGTTTTGTTTGCAGATAATATTGATTGTGTAATTTATCTCCGGGTATTGGAATGGCTGCTTATGAGTTTTAAGGATCAAATATAATATTTAAAAATATACAGGATGACAGATCAATGCTATAGGCTAGTTATCAGAAAATAAAATCCCTTGCCTTGCTACTGAAAAATGATCAAATGAACACAAGTTTCCTACCATGTTGTTGTAAAGTTTGCATGCACAATGCGGTTATTCTGCTGAGAAGAGGGTGCTTATTTTGGAGTCTGAGGTGCACTCAGCCTCTTATCAAATTTAGTACCACTCCTGGGCCTCTTGGGAGGTAAAGGTGGGACTGACCGCACACTTCAACTCACCTTCACCGACGAAATTTTCTAGCTTTTCACCTCAATCACTCCAAGTGAATGATGAGATGGTACCTTGGGTTGAGACCAGGATTTCTCATCTTTCATTTCTTACTCTTGGATGCAGTGAGAAGGTTAAAATTAAACTGATTGGAACCTTCAAATAATGTTTTAAAAAAATCCGAAGTATCCTTACTAAAGGTTTAAAAGGCACTAAAGGCGAAAACATAATGTACAATCTTCATGATGTTGGCGTGATGATATTTGTCCAAGATGTAAGCTTTCTAAGCTCTACAATACGTAATAATTTTGCATGTTTTTTTTTATTTATATTATTTGTTAGTGCATTTTAAGGTGTTTTAATTCTATTATTTTTTGCGCATTTTTACGAAATTATTCAGACATTTTCCAAAAAGATATTTATTTAACAAATGAAAATGGTTCTTTCATTTGTACCTTTATAATTGTATCCTTCCTTATATGCAATCAAAAACAAAAGTGCCATGTGGATTGCATAAGGATGTACATGGCAAAGAAAAAATGCCTGTGTTAATTCAATACTTTTCTGTATCCCAGGAAGACCACCACCTTCTCGTGTTAAATCAACACAACCAATGGTGCTGATTTCGGTGATTCAACACAATAGATGTGTTGTCAATGCTGATTCAACACAATGGAGGGGGCCATACTACCACTATCACAGTGTTGAATCACCGAAATCACACAACAAATGGTGCTGATTTAACACAAAAAATTATGGTCGCCCTGGGACACTGAAAAGTGTTGAATTAACACAATTATTTTTTGTAGTTTAAGGTTTCTCTCAGTTCGTACATCCAGTTTATGTAAGTTTTTATTTAATGTTATTATATCGTCGGCTCACAAGTGAAACATATTAAGTCAATGAACATAGTTTCGAAAAAACGAAGGAAAAGGAAAGTGTAATTTTGTAACTAAAACACAATCCTGGAAAAATAAATTGTGGGATTATATTTCTACACTTTTATTTACACCAAACGGAAGAAGACACATCTTTAGTATAGAAAACAACATTAATTCAAAGCAGCATTTTTTTAACTTAATGTATTTCTCTTGTAAGCCGACGATATGGTCTATACAAGGACTTATGACCTAAGCCCACCCAAAATCTGAGGAATAATGTCTCTCGGCAAGCACTTTCCCGGCAAGGTAGCGGGTTTAGCTGTAGGTGCCATTTCGGCATTAGTCTGATGAAACAGAGTGAAATCTATCAGGATGACTAATAACCTGTATCCTCTTCAGTCCCGTCCCGACACGACCCGACTTGACCCGAAGTCCAAGTATTATTATTGTTGGTAGTAGTAGTTGTCTAACCCACGTGGTTCAGTGGTAAAAGACGCGGTCTCCGAACAGACAATAGGGAGGCAGGCGTCTTCGAGCCCCGCTGCCTACAATCCTGAGTGAGGTTTTCCAGGTCTTTGCTCAGTTTTATCAGAGGAATGTCGGGGTGGTACCTTACCTAAGACTCTGGACACATTCCCAGAAGAGTGATCGCCAAGGGATATCTTGCCTCAGAAGTGGCGGACTTAGGCCTAAGCTGTCTGTTCAGACCATAAAGGAAATTAACAAATATAAATTGTGCAACAAGAAGAAGCAGAAATCCTAATAGTAGCCTACTAAAGCATGAGTAATAGTATAGCATTCTTCTTTTATCGGTGGGCTAGTTTTGATGGAAGTTGTAAAAGCAGAATATTGTAGTATAAAGCTTGTAGTAGTAGTAATCAGTGTGAGTAATAGGGGTCTAGCTGTTGTCATTGTCACTGTCCGATAAGGTATTTAATCACATTTAAAAACAACTGACACTTGAGCTATTCATTTTGCTTCATTTGTAAATAAGACATTATTTTGTAAATCAATTTAGCTACGTAAAATTTTCAAACCATCAGACACCCTGTTACAATCCTTACATGTAAACAAAAAATGTACCGTACATGGTGTTTTCTCGAAGCAAGTCAAAGAATAAAGAAGGCCTGCACAAACAATAAAATAAAGATATCCAAACAATGAAATTATTCAACGATGGAAACTTGAAAGTACAGAAATAATATACTTATGAACAGTGACACTTCAACATAAGATTTAGTATGTTCTAATTGCAGAAACAACGGAACTGGCAACCCTGGGAAAACTTCTTTTCCATGTGAGCTCACAGCGGACTTTTCCTGTTGTTGCCATGGAAACAGTTGTATCTTCATTGCCATTGGTGCAAAGTGGACGGTATATGGGCGTGGCCGCGCGTACAAAAAGCACATGTGACGTATTTTCGGTCTGCATCTTTGGAAGATCGACTCTTGCAAGCAAAGGTCAGATGAGGAGGAGTGGTCAGCGCTTGTGGAGAGGATACCCCTCCTCTCCACTTCAACCCCCAAACTATTCCATCTCATACCGACGACATCCGTCCCTCCATTCCATCTCCTCTTCCCTGAAGACAGCAAAGGCTTTTAACCAATTAACTGGAAGCCAGAGCCTTATGTCACTGACAATAAACAAATGTGCTTCATGTAGCATGAAACAGTATAAGCTTACTGAACTGTATAGAGGTAGACATTATCAGAGGAGGTTGGGGGGGAGGGGCGGGGAGAGGACAGAAGGAACGGATGCCTTTCGTATCAAAGTAAACAGTTCCGAAGTTGAGTGATTTTGGAAATGATGAGGTTTGACTAGAACTGAAGAGAGAGGACGCTCTAAAAAAAATTCTCACAGCAACCCAATTCTATTAAGCAATTCCACAAGAAGATGTCTGTGTTTCCTGCTCAAAAACTTTATAACGACAACAGAAAAAGCATCTCCAAGGCAACAGCGAAACATAGAAACGTTTGTTTAAAACTTTAGAACTTATGTGCTCTCTCTCTCTCTCTCGCTCGCTCGCTCGCTTCCCCACATATATCCCATTTTTCCCCACAGATCTCGGCCAACTGCTATGCTCCATGTAGCTCCTGAAAAAATTTTAATTTCGTCTACCCATCTTGCATTTGGAAGTCTTCTAAAGTACTGTTCGAAATGACAAATATTAACTTGGAGGATGCATGGTTGGGACATTCGAACTTAGTTTTAATGCAAGCTGTGCGGCCCCATATAGGTCTATGCTGTTAAAAGTTGCACCCTATGTACTGAATTTCAACTTTAGTTTTAAAGTAGCACACAATCTATAACTGATAGTGGACGCTAGTAAATTTATTAAAGACGTCAAAGTTGTATTTCTAACTTTGATTATATATTTTTTGTTTCAAACAGACATGGGTGCTATTGCAATACATAAAATTGGTATCTAGGCAAATGCTCAATACTTTGGTTGGAAAAGAGTCTCTACATCGAAGTTTTCGATACTTTTAATCGGTATCAAGTATCGGAATAAGCGACACTTTGTTCGATAGCTCCTGAGCAAGTCAGTCCACTCGTTGAAAGAATCCAAGAATAAGAACACGTCCAAATTTAGATGTCAGTAGTGAATGTTGTGAATTGTAATATGTGCTGGCAACATCGATAGAAATGACGTCACATCTAGTGTTGCCACGAGACTTCAGGCTGTCTCGTTTCGTTTCGACCCGAAGGGTTCTGTCTCGTCTCGTTTGTCTTGTAAAATATTGCAGCATATTTTATAATGCCAACAAAAGTAAAATATAGGAGACTGCACCATGCTTATCAAGATACAACGAATTGATTACCCAGACTACACAAGACAAGGATGTGCTGCCGTGGCCAAGTCGTAGCTTCGAGAGTTCGGGCTTCAAGTCCCACTTCCAGACTGAATAAAAAGTCCCGGAAGATATATTTTAACTTGGTTGCATTGGTTTGCATAACTGCCAATGATATATATGCAGCTATGTGGGGTAGTTTTCGAGATCCAAGGAAGAATCATTTTCAAAAATATATCTTCCGTGAAATTCCTATCTAACGCTACTGCCTCCAAATAAAGGAATTACTCATTTACTCAATTAAAAATTGAAAAATAAAAATAGAAGTAAAAGATCTTACCTGTTTTGTATCAACTGCCTGGAACATACTCATAATTGCCTCTTGTCTAGAGGTGCTTGATCTTGCAGGAACTGTAGATTCATCTGGGTATAAAATCTTGTATTCCTTTTGGTGGGAACGCATCAAGTGAATTTTCAACCCTGAGTCACTTTGAATTCTGTCTTTGTCGTCCTATTCTTACACAATAGGCATGTTGCTATTTTATTAGAACTATTTAGTTCTTTTCCAATTTAAAAAAAAAAAATGTCAAATTTACTTACGCGTCTCTTAAATTTATTTCGTACATTCGAAGTAGATGCAGACAAGGGTTGATCGTCCGGTTTCTGCACTTCTGCATCACGTGAAAAGTAACCCGAATCTTCTTCCTCACCAACTGATATTACTTCACTCTACTTTAGGTTGTTTTTTTTTTACTCATGTTTTTTTTCCTTCGGTAGAAGTAACAAAGCACAACAAACTATAGATATGATCTCACTACACAATGTTCTTGTGAAAAAATAGAAGAAAAAATTCATTTCGGCAGACCTACAGGCTGAGGTAGATTTCGAAGTGTTTTTGATTGAATTTATTGGAGTAGGTGCAGAATAAAAATACTTTAAGTAAATATACTTCTATCATTTTATTTTCATTATAAAATTATAAATACGGTAACTAATACATTACACTAATAGGTTAACTAATTACCGTGCAATTATTTGTTATTAGAACTGAATGCAATGATATTCCAATTGAAATTAACAGGTTCAATGAAACCAGCCACCTTATATACCCTTAACGAAATATTAGCGCTATCGAGAAACTAGTTATTGATTTATAGATTAATCATTAAGAGCTTTTCAACGTTACCCCACAACACATGGTTTTAAAAGTTTCGAATTTCCACTTCCATCCTCACTCGTACCCCCACAACCCCTGAATCGTTGGTGCCACTGTAAACTTCTTAGGAAGTACTATAATTTATGCAGACAAAGTTTCCCTATAAACTCCATAGGGGCTGATATATATATATTTCAAAATTTCAACCCCCTCGGGCCGATTTTTCTCATAACGAACTTAGCCGAGCTATTTAGCCTAAAACAACATAATAAAATTTGGTTCAAATAACTTCAAAATTATGGCCGCTATAATTATATCTGGTGTAGTAAAAAGTAATCCATTATTTTTGCATGACATTGAAGGCTTGACTTACCATAGTTAGAATGATCCGATTTAGGTCACATATGAGCCGTTTAGTTCGCTAACGTGTTGCCATTTGGAAGGTAATATCATGATGCCTCTCTCATAGAAGCCCTTGTCCCTATTGGCAAAAAATTGAGACAGTCGATGTTCACAAGCCTCTCTTGAAGCGAATTTTTCACCAGCAAACGTGTTCGCCATGGACAGGAACAGATGGTAATCACTCGGTGCCAGGTCCGGACTATAAGGTGGATGCATAAGAACCTCCCAACCAAGCTCCCGGAGCTTCTGGCGAGTCACTATCGATGTGTGTGGCCTGGCGTTGTCCTGGTGGAACACAATGCCTCTCCTATTGGCCAAAGCTGGGCGCTTCTGGGCGATTGCTGCCTTCAGACGGTCCAATTGTTGACAGTATAGTTCCGAGTTAAGGGTTTGGCCGTAGGGGAGCAGCTCATAGTAGATAATTCACTGCCAATCCCACCAAACACACAGCAAAACCTTCCTGGCCGTCAATTCTGGCTTGGGCACCGTTTGCGCCGGTTCGACCACGACCGTTTTCGCGTGACGTTGTCGTAAGTGATCCACTTTTCATCACCAGTCACCAACCGCTTCAGAAATGGGTCGCTTTTGTTGCGATTCAGCAGCGATTCGCAGATGGAAATTCGGTCCATGAGGTTTTTTTTGCGTTAACTCGTGTGGCACCCATACATCAAGCTTCTTTGTGTATCCAGCCTTATGCAAATGGTTCCACACGGTTTTTTGTGCAATGTTTAGCTCTTGGGCAATCGAAACAGTGCTTACATGACGGTCGGACGCGACAATGTCCATGATTTTATCGACATTTTCGACACTTGGCCTTCCAGTGCGTGGTACATCTTTGACGTCAAAATTACCGGAACGGAATCGACGAAACCAAAATTACGTGTGATTGGCTGTTACAGTATCAGGACCATAAACACTATTCACATTTGCAGCCGCCTGGCTTGGGTTTTCGCCTTTATCGAAGAAAAACTGTCAAATATAGCGTATTTTCTCTTTGCTAGTGTCCATTTTGACGCGCGCTCACACAACACTGAGTCAACTCATCACAACTATCTTAACAGTGTTTGTAGTACGCAATCTCATCGTTTGAACGCCATCTAGTTGAACCCGATCGGACTTATACAACGCAAGATACAGATCACTGAAGCCATCTATTAGCAAAATAATGGATTACTTTTTACTACACCAGATATAAATATATATTTTCAAAATGTCAACCCCCTCCCCCGACCACCCCCTTGGGCCGCTTTTGCTCATTAACCAACTTAGCCAAGCTATTAAGCCTAGAAACAACATAATAAAATTTGGTTCAAATAACTATACAATTATGGCCGCTAGCGTGTGTATATATATATATATATATATATATATATATATATCATATTCAGCCGTTTTCTATCCACTGCTGGATGAAGGCCTCCCCCTTTTCTTTCCACATATCTCAGTCTGCTGCCATCCTCATCCATGTAGCTCCTGAAAAACGCTTGATTTCATCTACCCATCTTACATTTGGACGTCGTCTCGGTCGTTTCTTTTCTCTAGGAATCCACTGTAGTACATTTGTCGTCCACCTTCCATCTGTTCGTCTAGCTATGTGACCGGCCCATCTCCACTTCATCTTCTTCGCAGTCTTCATTACATCCTCTACCTTTGTTTGTGCGCGAATCCATTCATTTCTCTTCATGTCTCTCCTGGTTAGTCCTAGCATGCACCTCTCCATTGCTCTTTGTGTGACTCTCAATCTTT
>JAGDQP010023910.1:0-28589 GCA_022664845.1 Lepisma saccharinum | reverse complement strand
AAACGCAAAATAAAACAGTTTCAAATTATGAAATGAGAGTGAAAGAGAGGAAAGTACGTTGGAGTGTTAAAGGCAATGAGCATAGCGTGTAATAAAAATATCTCACGTTACGTTTCTGTGACCTGTCTTTGCTCGTTCGACACGGTAGTCCGTGATTTTGTAGCATAAATACGCGCCATACAAAGCATTCATATAGTTCCGCATCTGTTGATAAACTAGGGTGGGTATTTAACGAAATAATAATGAGACATAGTTTTTCATAATACTTTATAAATTTGTGGTTGTCATTAGGCTTTATAGAAGTGTCAGTTTAAATTATTTGGAAGGGAATAATGTAGAGACCGTACATATGTCTTAATAGCTGTCGGAACCTGGGGTCCCAAAAGTAAAGTTTATCCTAAATAATAGGGATACATTTATCCCTTACGCAAGCAACTTAAGTTTTGTTAATTACCCATATGTAACTTCGTAAACATGAATTAAAAGAGTAATGTTATGTATATTGCGTACCAGGTAATGTAACCTATCACGGAGCTGCTCTATTGTAAACATTCCAGAGCCCTTGTACTCTGTAAGTTTTTCGTATTTGATGCAATCTAGCCTAATCTTGCTTTAACGTAGCGTGTTGAGTCTCAAGCCAGAATATGGAAGACTTGAGATTGCATGAAAAAGTTAAGAATATTAGGGTCGTGCAGTGATTATAATCGAGTACACCCCTAAACAAATTACTTTTGTTATGTGAAGGTTGCATCACGTTCTTAGCATTCTCATACCTAATAAGAAACGGTATTATTGGATTTTGTACACGGTAGAAAAACCACGTTGATAAATTTACGAATTAATCTAAACCTCATGCCAACAATAGCATGTAGACACATAAGAAAAGGAAAGTACTTGGTTTAGGAGAAAATGGATGATCCGCTCATTTAGAGCTTGTCAGTTTCTCTTCAGGTTACATTAAATTTGATAACGTTGAAAATAACAAAAAAATCTGACCAAGTACTCTCGGAATATTAACCCCACTCATGCTTTATTCTCATGGGAACAAATTCACTTTAGCTCTTATCAAACTTTTGCTAACCTAATGTAATCAAGATTAATGAAAACTGGATTTAATTAAGCTGTTACCCTATCGTAAGAAATTTAGACAACAAGAAAATAAACTAAGAGTAAAAAAGTTCTCGAGTTACGATAAACGGTCCACCATCGTATCAATAAAATTTACATGTACAAGATGGTATTAAAAAAAATTATTTACTCTTTCGAAAGTAAATTTACCTAAGCCGAGTACAAGATTGTATCGGACCAGCCGGCTACCATAGATCTTACAAAAAAAGTCCAAAGACAAGCTTAGTGCAATCTGTAATATTCGTCTCACGAGATATTTTAGCGCTTACTTAGGGGTTATCTACACAGCAGCAAGGAAACCCCTAGAGATGTGACCATGACCCGCTTCCTGATTAATTTTAACTTTTAGAATCTCCACATATCTGAGAGATAGGTGAGGGAGTCGACCACAGGTGACGTAGTTTCAAAGTATCATCCCCATATTTGTCTGGTATAACAACAAAACACGGAAAAATGTCAGTTAGGCCATAGATATCGACCCCGGACGTACCGAATGGAGATATCAATTTGAATTGCTGTCCTAGAATATCTACTTTCCCGTCTTCACTTGTGTTTCTATGTGCAGGTTTGCATAACGAATTTTCTTCTTTCTTTTATTTTACTACATTAATCAAACCGCAACAACAGAAGTGCTTTGATTTGATATGTCACATACGGTTCTGCCCTTTTTCATACCCCGATAGAGCCCCTCCAAACTTTTGAGTATAACTAAAATTTTTACTGTTAAACTTGGTCCTGAAAAATTCTTACTTACAATTCCCCCCCCCCCCCCCCCCCTATTTCCCTTTGTAGAAATCCAGTAAGATGCTGCATATTTTCAGATATCATTCTTCGAGGAAATTTATTATTTTCTCACGATCTGCATTTAGTAAACTGTTGCAATATAGTTATAACATTTTGTTGATAACTTTCTATGTTTAACATTTTACTTTCTTCAGCCTGAGTCAAAGTTGCCAAAAAGCCTTAAATTTAAAAATTAAATTAAATTCAATTCCCATTTCATCGGAATATGATCTTCAACATTCATACATGTACATTGCGTCCATTAGGCATTCAACTGTCATTACAGTAGTGCCATCTACCGTTTGAAATCGGACAACGGGGCTAAACAGGGTACAACGGGACGATGCAAATAGTACACTCGACGGTGCTCCGTTGGATTCGGTTACACCTTTAGATGGATAAGATTCAATATTTTTTGCAATGATGTTATATAAAGAAGGATATGGTATAAGCTATCTGTACTGTAATACAAGATTGAAGCCAAGAAACAAATGAACGCGCCTGGTAGTTCATGGGGGTCTAGGACGTTTCGGTGCAGGACGTTTGGGTGTAGGACGTTTGGGTGCAGGTCGTTTCGGTGTAGGACGTTCCGGTGCACGGACATTTCGGTGTACGGGTGTTTCGGTGTAAGGACGTTTGGGTGCAAAGGATGATTTGGTGTAAGGGCGTTTCGGTGTATGAGACTGTTGATGAAAAATGCTTTTTATTTTCAAATGTAATTTGTGTATCATCATAAAGAGTGGAAATATAGTATAATAATTATTTTTAATGGGCAACGTAGACCGCTATAACTACTTTGTCTATAATGTATCGGAGTACCCTGAGTATTAATAGAAGATTTAAAATATCGTATACCGTGAAAAAATATAAAGTAGGGTGTAACTAACATTAGGCCTTTTTAGTTAATAATAAATGATGGCAATGCTATAGCTAAGCATGATTAAAAATGATGATTTTATATTTGATACGTATTTTTTAACTCTTTTGGTGGGTCTTTAGTTTGTAGTTTCCAAAAGTGAAATTTTAATTGGATGAATTTTCCATCATAGAAAACTCGACTGGTGTCAATGTTCATGACAGGGGAATTGGGGCGGTATTGGTCTTAATGTAAATATATAGAAGTGAACTTTTAATTGGAACTGGCCTGTGATTGGTGGAGACAGAAATCTAAAATAAACTTGTAATTTGAACTGTTCCGTGATTAGTGGATATAAGTGAATAGTAGATTATGTAAACTGTTACGTCACTCCGAAATATTTTTTGTTTTAGTAAAGTTCATTATTGTAGGTAGAGATCTCCGACCAGACCGTAAACTCGGACAGAATACTTGTCACTTTATGTACCATTCCAATTTCGTTATCTAACGTTTTATATTTAAAAATATGTGGACTTCCGGCACCTCTGTCTCAGGTCCAAAATGTTCTTTTTCGCAATGCTTAACCACTTTACATTACTAAAAACGTACCTTAAAATTGAGAAGAAGCTCTTATCTCTGCACCGAAAAACAATTTTCTTAGATACATCAACATTTTAATTTAATTTAAGATGAGAATATGTTAGAATGGAAATTAGCTCACTGGTTTTATCCAAACTTGCATTCTTATTTCAAATGAGATAAACATGTTCTAACAAAATTGTTTCTCGATGCACAGATAAAAACCTATTTGTCAGTTTTAAGAAAGTGCTCTTTACCGTTTGCAGAAATGTCTACAGGTAGGTCTATCATTTCTACCTGCCAATACATGAAACCCGGTGCAAAACAATAGAAGCTGAAAAGTATCTGCCAAGCTGAGCCAAGTTAAGCATTTTGTTCCTCTACGAGCTTCGAAATTTAAGAGATCGAAAACACAGCTTAAGAAGGTTCATGTGTGCTCCCTTGCCTTTGCTCTTAATTCCCCCATTTGTTTGTATTTATTACCTTGTTTTTTGTTAGTAGCTACTTCTTTTCCCACACCACAATTCGAACCATTTCAAGCTGTCCGGCCTAGACAATCTGTCTCAATACAAGAAAACATGAAATACGTACTGCATAGCGGCCAAGGCTTTTGGTGCTTTTCTGAGGATAATAGCAACAAACGTTTATGTGGATCAATTTCTCAATGGTGTAATACAGTTCTCAAAGAAGAAGGAGGATTTCTTTTTAACGTAGCTTCCTTGTTTTACAATTGCTTCATAAAAATAAAATAAAAAATAAATAAAGATCCCAACGGTCTAACATTCTCTTAAAGGCAATTCGTTCGTTTCATAAAGATATTACTAACAGAAAGCAAGGCTTCTCAACCCCATTTCAGGTAAATATTTATAGCTACCACACAACAGGCAGAGAGTACCAAAGGATTTATATGCAGTTCTTTTATCTGAGAAATGATATCTAGGATCCAAATATTATGAGCCGAGAATTTAACATCTGATTCATCATGTGGGGTAAAGTGAAGTTTATGGTAGCGAAGAAATGTAAAGATTATAGTAGAAATTGAAAGTCTTGAAACTTGAACACAAACAAAGTTTTGAGCCAAGAACTTGTCATATGCGAGTGAAAGGGTCTTGCAATTATTAGGTCCCTCCGCGTTGAGAGCGGGCACATGAAATATTGAACGTCATGAGCATCGCGTATAATAAAAAAAATAATCTAACCTAGATTCGCTCGATCTCCAGTGTCAGTGAATTTTGTAGCATTCATAACATGAAATGACGCCATTTGTAGTTCTCCACATGGCGTCATGTTTGTATGTGTTGGTTCAATGGTGGGGGTATTAATATAAATAATAATAATTATTATTATTATGACTTCCAAACCCAAATACTTAAGTAGACAATTTCATGGATTTTGTCCGTTTATGCTCTACTATCTAAATAAAATGAATTTTAAAACCCCTGGCTCCAGTTGTAAGAGTCTCCACCTCTTTCAGGCATGTCTTATCTGGCTGCTGTAGAAAAATGAAGGTTTCAAACAATATATTCGGAGAAACAAAAATGTATACTTAATATTCCCTGACTTTACCGGGTGTTTGAAACTTTCCATGAAACTGTTTTTTTTTTCAGTCCCTTCTACTTGTAATCTGAATTCCCTGACTTTTCAAAGTTTTTCAGGTCACTGGGAATCAGTGCTTGCCAGCTACTAATACAGGATGCTGTAGCATGAGATTTTAATGGAATTTCAACATTTTTAATGTATTATAAAGAACGTTTCGATGCAGAGTTAGTTTTTACTTAGCCACTATTATGAACACCGTATAATTAAGTAAGGATTGTTTACTGTCTGGGTCTTATTTGTAACTACGATTCGGAAAATGTATGAATTTCCTGCTGGGAACATCAGAATTGAAGACTTGAATTGCAAAAGATCCCACGTCCACTTTTTTTTTCGTATTTGCATTTTTTCTGTTCATCGGTATCTATGTTCCAATGGTTATCCACTTGCATAATTACATCCTAATCATACCGCAGAAACCCTTTTTCATAAAACGTAATTTCAGCTGAATAGTTTGTTCCTGCTGAAAAAAATGCGGTGGTGAACTTAGGATGTTTTGCATTCAAATAGAATTGGGCGTAATTTCCTTCCTTTTGTGTTCATCATTGTCCCAATGTAAAGGATAGATTATGAATTATGTGATGTTTAAAATTGTACCAATTTCCATACACCATAAGGAACACCATGACATTTATGATACTTAAGAAAAATATACTGTAAGTTTACTAACATTTTTTTTATTCCAAGTATAAATTGTAATAGACAATCAAAATTGTAAATTGCTAAATGAGAATTGTATACATTCGACGAAATATGTAACGGTGGCAGGAGTATTTTGCTTGATTCCAGTAAGCTCGAATGAAACGTTTATCACACCTGGAACTTAATATCTTCGTAAAGGCCATTCGTTCGTTTCATAATTAGCACGGCTTTTTCACTCGCAAAGAAAGCAGTGATATAACCCTGCTGGAGACCAAGTTACAATCCCGACCACTTTCAAATCACCACATATATTCCATTTGTGTGGTGCATCAGGGAAGCCGATGTCTTCAAAACAAGAACCAATGAAACAAAGCGAAGGTCATTTTCGTATTCAGCGACATGGAATTACTAAAAAAAATATGAATCCACCAAAGATACATTTAGGTTGTTAAACAGTATAATTAATAAATACTGTATGCCCTTCATGGCATATTTATTTGAGATCCCGTTACAGTTTGAAAAATATGTAGACCTATTATATCTTTCTAAATACTAGTTTGCTATTTTATCTACTACCTTACTTAAACAAAAGTATACTTTACATTTCAAAGCATTTAGAGTGTCTGTAACTTTTGTTAACTAGACAGGACGTTTCGGTGTAAAGATTAAAATTTTTACACCAAGATATCCTCACACCTAAACATCCGTACAGCAAAACAGCCGTGCACCCAAACGTCCTACACCCAAACGTCCTGCACCCAAACGTCCTGCACCGAAACGACCTACACCGAAACGACCGGCACCCAGTTCATGGCAACGGGTATTATCCGCCATATTTGTCTCCCACTTGCAAATACTAATTTTAACTTTAACATATTTGATTTTTTCATTATTAACTAGAATTATGGTGAAATGTGTTGCAATTGGCTGCATAAATTATAGCAGCAAAAAGGAGGAAGGTATCACATTTCATAGGTAAAATATATAATTTTATTTTTAGGGTAGTTATGTGCTGATTATAACCTATTAGTTTCTGCAATAAACGTATTTTAGTAAATGAATCAACGACTTAACGTTTACTTTCTGAAGGATATATTAAAAATCAGGCTAGAAGTTTTGGTAATCAACAGATTATTTAGATCTAATTAAGATAATATATTTAACGTACTTTAGCTTACGTTGGGCGTGATTTTTCCGAACGAAATAATTAGCACGCTCATGAACCGGAATCATATTAATGCTACGTCATGGCGACAGGTGTATTTCCAGTGCTATTTTGAAACAAAAATCACTGACAGTATGTCGAGTGAACGATAGCGAATGAAGACGTGTTAGATAAAGCCAGATTAGCCTTTTTTTATTATACGTTACGAAGAAACATCATCTGTGAGTGCTCCATTTATGGTTCGGCCTCTCTTTAGTATACGTCGGGTGTTCTATTTGGAACCATAAATGGAGCCGTCACAGGTGCTGTCTATTAAAGGTGATTTGCATCATGTAAAATAAAAAATATCGAACCTGGCTTTGTGTAACCCGTCGTCGTTCGCTATTGCTCACTAGACATATTGTCAGTGATTTTTGTTGCAAAATAGCAATGGTGATATGGGAAATGAACAATTCACTGACGTAAAATTACCGTGATTCTGATTCATGAACCTGTAACTTATTTCGTCAAAAAAATCATGCCCGAAGTAAGCTACAGTAATACCTGTGGTTCAAAATGGAACGTCCGACGTATACTAGAGAAATGCCTAGCAAGGAATAAATGATACCATCATGGTAGAATATTATTTTGTGGGAATTCTGACAGAAAGTAACATATGAAATGTAATTTGGATTTCTTTAATATATGCCGGACGTTGATTACAAATCCGAACAAATAACTTGAGCTAACTTCTGTTCTCTATGTATATGTCACTATAGAATATTACTGAAATCAACCTATTATTTAAACTGAGGGTCGATTGCAAAGATGTAGACTTAGGTTAGACCGCGGTTTAAGCTAAGTTGGTGCATTTGAAAATTGATGTTTAAGCCTAGGCCTAACTTAAACTAAGATTAAACTCCATCTTTACAATCGGCCCTGAAATTGGGGAGTATTGTAGACTGCGCCATAACAATCTACCAGACTGTAAATATGCTATAAAAAGAATGTAGCGAAACTACTCTTTGAACATGATGGACTTTAGATACTGCCCCGAAGACCAAAGTAAAATATAGTACATATTTAGCTAACCCTAACACTAATTTTACCTAACCTAATATACTGTGCCTGATCTTAAGAAATATCCAGAGTTAAATCCTGTACACCAGGGGTCTCCAACCTACGGCACGCGGGCCTGATCCGGCCCTCGTAGCGGTTTTGATTCGCAGCGAAACAAATCCAAAACTACAAATGCAACCTGAAAAATGTTAAAGTATTAAAATTACTACAGTAGTTTTGAGTCTATCATTTATAATACGGCCCTAGCTCTCTTCTTGCTTAGAATTCGGCTTGCTTACGAAAAAAAGAAGCCGGAAGAACCCTGCTGTAGACTAATAAGAAATACCGTTATTCAGAGAATCCCAGTTATATACGCAAAGATTTCAGGAGATGATTTATGACAAAAATTAGAATAAAAGCTTCTATAAAAATGGGTCCGATTTAGGTTATGATCGATCACAGATAACGTAGTATATTTTTTAAATGATTCGGCTTAGACTAAAGCGAAGGATTGAATAGACAAGATTATAGCAAATTGTAGTACAATTTCATATATCGCTTTTTAATTATCATATCTTGAAGCATAATTGTGAAAGTCAATGTTTATAATAATATCTCTTGAATAAAGAAAAACACCACTTTCTGTCTAGGCTGAGTGTATTTAATAACAAAACGAAATTAATATGTAACAGTTTCAGAAGTATACCACTTTCATCTTCAGACTACACTCTACAACTCTGCAGTAGAGTTTAGTCTGAAGAAGGAACTGGTATACTTCTGAAAGTGTTACATATTAATTTCGTTTTGTTATTAAATAAACTCAGCCTTGACAGAAAGCAGTGTTTTCCTTTATTCAAGGTGGATACAAGACCATATTGTTGTAATATTCATAAAATCTCTTGTATATTTTTTGTTGCTAATATACGCACATATTATATTTATAGAATTCCAAAAAGAAAGGTACTACGCGAGGCTTGGATCAGAGCTATTCGTCGACATAATTGGAATCCAAGTGCACACAGTTGTGTATGTTCTCAGCATTTTCGGGAAGAAGATATAGACAGGACATCTTAATCATGTATCAGATTTCGGGAGAACGCCGTACCATCTATTTTTCCTGGTTTCCTTGAGTATATGGGAAAGGTGAATAATTTATACGTATATGAATATTCGTGTGTATCATTTCAGTAAAGCCGAAAACTAAATAATTTAATGTATAAAAACTTAATCTTTCGTTTAAAAGTATCTGTAGTAGTGCTGAGACAATTAAAGTAAACTTGTATCTTTAAATTCCTTGCTGTAAATTGTTCATGTTTTTTATTAAAGAATGTAAAGTAACTGATCTTATGTCAGTTTACGAAATGATGGATAAGCTAGGTTAGAGCAATTGTATCAAGAGCTAACATTATATATCGCTTGTACCATCATGTATGATTCATTTTCTATGGCCCTCTGCATGTACATTGTAAAGACACTTGATGTAGGGTGATTAGGCTTAGGGGCTGAAGGTATATTTTAGTACTAAAGATTTATATTTTCCCTGATTACAGGTACCGTAGTATTGACTCCTAACATTAATAAGGCAAAGAATCAGTATATTTTTTTACGGCTTGGCTTTAGGTAGACCCCTGAATCATTCAACCAGTCACAATATGCTATGAAGTTTAAGTTTACACCAAATTCTTATGAAAACGGGTTGAATCACAATGAAACTTGTTTACAATATCAAAAGGGTCTAGTTAGCTTCATACAAGTGGTCTTTACATTGCCATTTTTTAGGCACTTGAGAGCGAATAAATAGAAAAAGGGATCTTATAATCCCATTCTGTCCGTCTAACTCTCCGCCCTTGTCCAGAAATAAAACATCAGGAAACATAAGGTGTAGAAAGACGGTTAAGGGCTTCTTGAAAAGGTTTTGGCTAGACTAGCTGAGAGCCGCATTAACCGACTTAATTGGTGCAACGGTTCAGTGTTACTAACAATTTTTTAAAAGAAGTCAATGAAAAATTTCCATTTCGTTTGACCTATCTGCAGAAAACTTGGTATAAACTTTGTTCGGCACAATAGAAAAATACTGTGCGTGTCCATGTCCACAAGCACCCCATTTGCCAGTGTTGCCATCCTAGTGTATATTTTTTGTAAGGGTTCCTACTTTGTAATGGTTTGCTACTGCTATTGGAGATTGAAGTACAGTTTTGATACTATTTGTTGTTAGTGTATTTTGGCTAGTAAATAAATATATCTGATACTTAACCTATACTTGTTTACATTTAACTTACGTTCATTTTTATTTTCAACCCTTGGATGCATGTGTGGATTCAAATTGATCACAAGCGTAAAAAATTAATTTATCAATAAATATCAATTTTGGTCTCACGTTAATGCAAGAACTAAATTTCGTCGAAACAAAATCATCGACAGCACTGTTCATCGACGCCAGAATTCATCGACGGGTCTAGGACGTTTCGGTGTAGGATATTTCGGTTCATGGACGTTTCGAAGTACGTGTGTTCCGGTGTGAGGATGTTTAGGTGCAAAGGATAATTCGGTGTAAGGGCGTTTCGGTGTTTGAAAGTGTTGATTTAAAATACTTTGTTATGTTCAAATGCAATTTGTGTATCATCGTTAAGAGGGAAAATATAGTACAGTAATTGTTTTTAATGAGCATAGTAATACATAACTTTTTCTAATCTATAATGCATAGGAATACCCTCCGTATTAATCAAAGGATTAATATATCGCCAAAGGATGTAAAGTAGGGTGTAACTATCGTTAAGCCTTATGTCTCTGAATTTTAATTAATATTAATACTTTACGGTTGCGAAAGTTGGAGTACGACCCTACCAGATGAACATAAATTACGTGTATTTGAAAATAAGGCTTTGAGAAAGATAAACGGGACGAGATGACTGGAGAATGGAGGAGACTGCATAATGAAGAGCTCCACGGACTGTACGATTCACCAGATGTAAAAATAATGAAATCGACTAAGGTGGGCAGGCCATGTAGCTCGGATGGGAAAAAAACGAAGATTATATTCAATCCTGGTTGGAAGACCGGATGGAAGGAGGCCATTGGGAAGACCGAGACGTCGTTAGGAGGATAATATTAGAAGAGATCTTCGAGAAGTAGGTGTTCGTGATGAAAACTGGCTTGATATTGCCCAGGATAGAATCCAATGGTGAACGTTTGTTACTGCGGCGATAAACTTACGAGTTCCATAAGCCATAGAGTTAGTTAGTTAATTAAACGATGACAATGCTATAGCTACGCATGTTTAAAAAT
This sequence comes from Lepisma saccharinum, assembly GCA_022664845.1. Lineage (NCBI taxonomy): Eukaryota > Metazoa > Arthropoda > Insecta > Zygentoma > Lepismatidae > Lepisma > Lepisma saccharinum. The sequence goes on along the minus strand of JAGDQP010023910.1, from coordinate 17,517 downwards.
GACGATTTTATATTTAATACCTTGCAAGTTTGTTTCTATTTTCCCTGTTGGTGGGTCTTTAGTTTGTAGTTTCCGAAAACGAAATTTTAATTAGAAGAATTTTCCATCGTAGAAAACTTGATTGGTGTCAATGTTCATGGCAGGAGGAGATGGGGCGGTATTGGTCTTAATATAATATATGGAAGTGAACTTTTAATTAGAACTGGTATGTGATTGGTGAAGAAGAAACCTAAATTGAACTTTTAATTGGAACTGTTCGGTGATTGTTGAATATAAGTGAATAGTAAATTTCGCAAACTGTTACATTACTCCGAAATAGTTTTTGTTTTAGTAAAGTTGAGGTGGTCGGTTCGATCCCTGATCGTGCCATTTGGGTTTTGTGGTGGACAAACATCGTATACGTGGGTTTTCTCTGTGCTCTCCTGTTTCCTCCTACTTTCTCCATTCCACCAATCGTCCCATTATAATCCATCCAGTCTTAGCCAAATTTGCCTAAAGCCTTTAGGCTAAAGGCCTTACAAATTAAATCTAGGGACTTCAAAATTAAGATCCACTCACATCAAAACAAGAAGCTCTAATTCTGTCATCAGCTGTTAAATTAAGTAGATCAATTTACTCAATGTCTCATTATTGTGCTCCTTGTGCCTCCTCCCTGGACCCGTTACTGTGTGTATGTAGAGGTAATCTTGCGGTGTGAGGCTTTCACGATGAGAGCTAATGTTTGGCACACTTGGGAGTAACATACATGACCCATATTTCGTCACTAGTAAGCACTCGATCGAAATGGGTGCTTTGCGGTGCCTAGAAAGAAACGAAAACAAATTTAATTAGATTCTTATGGGATGAACTTCTTTGCTTCAATTAGATCGTGAGGTATAACTCTCTAAACTGTGTAAGTGGGTTCATTACAGTATCTCGGGATGGGGCATGATCGCGCTTCTGTATAATTTCTGTTTTATTTCTTGTTCATTATTGAAATCGGTTCATTGTTGTTATGGATATCCAAACATATAACAATTAAGCTCTTTTAACAATGAACAAGAAAGAAATTTTAAAAATCGACACGGATAAAACTCTTGAAATTTTTACGAACTTTCTTCCCTAAAAGTTAGAACTCTCTAGGCTTGAATTTGTAGGAGCAGCATTGAAATTTCGTGCAACGATAAAAAACATTAGACATATACGGAGATACTGCTGCCATATTTTGTTGCAGATCTTTGCTTCACATTAACTTTAAGTATTTTCTGTACTAATATTCGAATGATAGCTACTCTGGTTGTTATTTGCGTCCTAAACAGTCTTTGAGCTTCTCAGGAAAGGGCTACTGCTTTTGTTATAGTAAGCTGCTAACCAGTACGTTCAATACACTAGCATACTTGAACCACAACATACGTGCTATTAATGAACTAACTCGGACCCGAAGTATGTTTTGCTGTGATTTTTATACTTGATGTTACGAGGGAAGTATAAGGTACGTTACTTTTTCATTGAGGAACTGATATGTGCATGTGAAAGAGCATCACGGGAAACGTCTACAAACGAAGTGGCATAAAACCTATGGATTGGTTCATAAAAAAATCGACCTCGAAGTTACCACCTTGAGGAATCGGAAAACGCAAAGGGCAGAAAGATAGCATTTGTTTAAATACATCGTAACATAATGATTTAGAACTTTTGGACCTGTTTATTAAGATTGTTTTTTTTTTCACAAAGAAAACTGATGTAGGCCTAAAAAGGTTCTAAAACTGTGTAAAGTCTGTTTTAGTGTTCAAATATGTATATTATAAATACTCTGGCTTGTACCAATGCAATGAATATTTGCGGGTTTCCTTAGTATGGGACAAGCGCACTTTTCGTAACTAAATATAAACCAAATGAAAACAAACTTAATCTTTTATATAAATAATCAATGTCAGAATAACGTATTATTACAATGAATTTATTCTTTAATATATGAATGATCATGATCAAGTGTTAAAAGGAAAGCACGACGCAAGCTGAAACTTTCCAAATTTTAAGTATAAAATTCTACAAACATCTAAACATTATTCAGAAATCTAACACCTCGTATGTATTTAACTTATGAGCAGAAGCTGTGACAAACACCACTCGACTGCCAAAGCGACTGAGAGTACTGAGGCACGTATAATCTGAAAAAAATATATAAATTGGTACTCGTAAATGTATGCTGAAAATTCAAAAGTTAGATACAAAAACTTGTTAATTCTAAAAATTAGTTTTTGTAGGAAACGAAAGTAGTCTGAATGAATACCACAAATGTAGTAGCGGAATGCCAACTTTCTGACCGCCGGTACGGCGGAGAAAAACGTGTTTTGGGAAGTGAACTTGATAGCTTGAAAGAGGGCTTAAAGTATGGAAAATATGAAGATATCACATTCTGCAATAATGGACTGAACGGGTTTTGGTATATGATTCTTCAATTACTAACATTGTTTTTAGAAATAAGAAAATTGGGATGAGTTTTGTCTGTTTTCATCGTAACTTGCCGAAACATAAAGATGTAGAACAGATTAACTCCCTATATCTGACTGAAATACATTTAGTGGGGAGGAACAAAACGTACAATAAGCCAAAATTAATTTAAAGGCGGTAAAAGCACTATGACTTACGCCCGCTCAACAAAACGAACGACTGACGCACATAGACACGGGGCATTATTTGTAGGGGGAATTTCCTGGTAGATCACTTACCCGTTTTCTTGTAGAAAAAAAAGTTTATTTAAATCAGGTACACTAATAGGTGCGGACATCCTTGGGCATTTGTCTTTCGGTGATAATTCTCTGCATGAACATAACGAGAGGGCATGAAAATAATCGCCAGGTGATGTGGATCGATGCACACAAACTATTTGATGGAACATAGTGTAAAACTTAAATTAAATAATTATTGGCCATAAACCGGAAGGTTTGAGCCATCTGAATATGCAATACCGTACAATAAAATGAGCTATCTTCATCTTATTTCCTATTGGCGAAATTTGAGCCAATTAAAATTACAAATTACGGTGACCAAGATGGCGGAACAAGCTGTGACGTCAGGCTTCAGTTATTTTTGTTATGGGCATCCCTGTGATTTTTTGGTTAGAGAAAACTGGATTATATCTCATCTATATTTTTTCAGTATGGTTAATTCTCTGACTGGTTAGGAAGAAAATATATGTATGTATACTGCAACCACTTTGGTAAGGTTTTTGGAACTATTATATGCATGTGCATGTTTGTGGTGGAGGTTAATTCTTTGGAAGTTACAGAAGGTGATCGTGTATCTCGCTACTAACATGGTTATGGTGATTCAATGTAATGATTCAATTACAATTTGTTATGCGTTTACCATCTTGTCATTATGGTTTTCATGAATCTGTCATTGGAGCTCACTCTGGAAATTGTATCTACGCTCTATGAACTCAGATAGAATCTTAAGGGTTGTTGGTTCGATTTTAGTATTGCATTGGTTCTTTTATCTTCGACTGTACCTGTATAATTTGACTATAATTTGTGTAACAGAAGTAATTTGGTCTAAACTAATGCCATCTTACTTAACTAAATGAAATTCATACTAAATAAAGAATTGTTGGAAACTAACCTAATGTACAACAACTATACCTAGTTTAATGTACATTAGCATAGATTGTGTAAAGTTCAGTTATTGTAAATACAGTGACTACTACTACTATTAATATTCGTGTAATAGTATTTCTATTTTTAAAAGTACAACAGTTTCTACATTGAATTAAATGTTCGTGCTTTTATAGTTCGATTGCAAGACTGATTTCTTACCTTTAATAACATTTATATATTGTGAATTATATTTATGATATACCCTTTTCTCTCCATACTCCACTATATATATATATATACGCTAGTGGCAATAATTTTGAAGATGTTTGAACAAAATTTTATTATGTTGTTTCTAGGCTTAATAGCTCGGCTAAAATCGTTAATGAGCAAAATCGGCACAAGGGGGTGGTCAGGGGAGGAATTTGAAATTAAAAAAATATATATATCAGCCCCTATGGAGTTTAGAGGGAAACTTTGTCTGCATAAATTATAGTACTCCCTATGAAGTTTACGGTGACAGGAACGATTCAGGGATTGTGGGGGTTCGAGTGGGAGTGGGGCTGGAAATTCGAAATTTTTAAAACCACGTCTTGCGGGGTATCCCACCCGAAATTGTCGGGTGGGCCAACGTGATAAAAGTAGCCAGGTGGGCCAACATGATAAAGACGGAAGTGGCTATTTCTAGGATAAATATTTTGTACAAAATTTTTACATAAATCGTTAATACTATAAATAGGTTCTTTGAAGTTTCAACATCTTCTAACTGTAGATTACGTAAAATGTTTCCATGGATACTTTTTTAAAAGTCGAAGGAGGGAATGCTTCATTTTAGGAAATGATGCCAGTTCATTTATAATATACCTTTTTCGGTATGTTGCACAGATACAATATTTTCTTTTAAACTTTACAATTTGAAGATAGAACAAAGTTATAACTTTTCTATAATTCATACATTTGTATTAATATTGTACTTGAACAGTTTTTCAACCATCCGAAAAATGAAATTCTAGAGATTTCTCCATTTTTTTTTTTTGTGCCCTTCAATGAAAAATCTTGTTTCTCCACAATTCAAGATCTGTTTCTAAAATAATATCTGCATGTTTAAGTCGACAATTTATAAAGAAACAAGGATATAAAGAAGAGGAGATTCGAACGAAGGATTTTCGGCCTCGCAAACCTCTGTCCTAACCACTGGACCACCTCGGGGGCTGATGATTTGGCTTTAGCTTGCAAACACTTATTCTCCGCGTACTTTTTTAAAATCCGTTCTGTAACGGATTACAACATATCGTATTTCTTGATAGAAATTTTACATTAAAAAATTAAAAGAAATTTCTCGGAAATTTATTTCAAAAATGGTATTTTCTTGATTTTACTCTTTGGATATCAATATAAATCTTATTCGGAACTTAGAGACGACGTTCTGCTATTGTTTTTATCAATTACGAGCTATTTAAATTTGTTATGCAACTTTCCGACAACTTTCATTTGTTTTCCGGTTGTCCGATAGATGTTGATGGCATTATTGTTCCGGATGTTAGTGTTAGTGAACTTTTTTTAAGCTTTCTGGATTTATACAATTATAGAAGATGTGAAATAATGAGAAGATAGCTACGGATAGTAATTAGAAGACGCGTTATTTACAAAATGGTCAATTGGAAGACGTATTCACTGGGTAACGATGAAAGTTGTGTGTGACGTTACATGATAACCCCAGTTTGGACATTGTATATCACAGGGATATGAAGCTATTAACCTCTTGAAGTTTGACTTTGTTTTAGGATTACGGGGCTTTAGGCGTGTAAGCCCGCAGAACGCTGCAAAGCTCCTTCGGCATTCTGTTCGCCTTAGAGCCCTGCGCTAGCACTGCTATAGTCAGCTGTAGTGATCACCAGAGGCAGGCCAAGACCCAGGAATAGGGCATGCTGACTACAGGGTTCTTGCATGTTGAATTGTTACTTGATGTCTAAGTCAGTTAGGAGAGATTTTCAGACGTAGAGCAGGAAAGAGAGCGAGATAAAGATCCTTTTCGTTATAGTATTAAATTGCTCGTCGCTAATCCATAGACGATTTCTTCAAGTAAAAGTTCAGATGCAATTATCTTCATTACGTTAATTTGAGACTTTAAGTTGCATTTTGATATGCCGTAAATTAGAAAATGAGATCCTGTAGTATCGTGAAGTGAAAAGCCTGAAAAAGGACAGAAGAAGAGAAGAAAACCAAATTATAAGAGAAAAGCCTTTGAACTTTGTGCGTTGTGGACACGAGAATATTTGACATGAAGCAAACAAATTATGATAACTAACAAACTTGGAGACAATGAAGACGAAACTCGAGATGTTACATCAACTACGCATGACACATTATTAAGTAAATCTGAAGAAGACTCAGGAGGGAGAACAGCAACTACTTAACAAATTCTTCAGCAGTGAAGGCCTGTCTGATGAAGAGGATTTAGCTTCTACAGGGATAGACAGAATTGTGGAGCTTTCAAAAATTGTGGCGCCGTCTTCTCATTCATCAATCCTGGAGAAAAAGAATTTCGTAAAGCAGCATCCTATTCAGCCAATTGAACTTGCTGTTGATAACCTTCCACTGAAATCAAGAAAAGCGTATTATCGCAGTTCACTGGGGAAAATTACGGGACACCGAAAATGGCTTTCTTACTGTAAAGAAAATAACAAGTGCTTATGCTCGATTTACATGGGATTTTCAAAATATAAACTTTGGTCCATTTGCAATTGGGCACAAGTTTAATATAAAACATATGTATTAAATGTAGAAGATCATGAACATTGAAAAGTGCACAGAAATGCTACTGGCCACCAAGAATACTGATTTAGAAACTCCGATAAAAAAGGATATTACTGAGGAACATAAGAGTAAAATTGATGTCCGGAGGAAAGTTTTAATGCATATAGTTGAATTATTGTGTTTCTCACAAAACAAGGTTTCACTTATAGAGGGAAGTGAGAGGAAGTTGCTGCAGATTTGAACAGAATTGCTAATCATGGCAGTTTCCTGGAGTTAGTCTTATTGGTGAGCAAATATGATCAAATTCTGAACAGTCATGTGATGTTGGCTATACAAAAGAGTAAGGAAAGAAGAACATCACAGAAGAAAGATAATTTGAAAGGAGAGTGTAAATCAACTGAGAAACGTGGTCAAGGAAGAGGTTCATTGGTTTCATTTCTATCCAAAATATTCATAAAATTCACCAGATTCCGATTTATATTGTTACTGAAATAAAACAGGCAGGATTATTCAGTGTTGAGGTTGTACGCAAGATATGTTAGCACTATGTTCGTTATATACTGAATGGCAAAGTAAAAGTTACACTTCTGAAGCTGGAAGTTTGGACTTTCTCCTTCACAAATCATAGAAAACAAATTTTAAGGGCAATAATGGGTTTAGTTTATCACGAAATCGTAGTAGCCCATTGTAACAGAAATGTGTAAAAACGTAAAGGCACAGCAATGTCGATGAGATGTGAATTTTGATGCACTCATCTTGCAAGTATACCCATAGGTTTCTGTAATCAAAATTTTTGTGTGAATTTGTCTTAGCTATGAAGAAACTACAGCAAATTTATGCATTATCACAGAAAAGCTGAAAATAAACTTACGGCTCTACTGAAAGTAAGATTTCAGGTTTTCTCAAGAAACCGAAAACTATGAGACATTAGCTAGATTCGACAATGCCAATGAAGATGATAAAACTTAGTAAAAAATTTAATATGAAGTGGTTTATGCTGCTAAAGAACCTTGTTTTGAACATATGTTCAGAGACACAAAGTAGTTCTTAACTGACTTTCGAAAAGCACTTCCTTGCTGCAACTCAAAGTTCAAACCACTACCATAATTTTTTATGGTGAGCCAACTTTGTAGCTAAGCCGGGTGGGCCAAAGTTTGCCACCATAAAAAAATTATGGTAGTAGTAGCTAATCCGGCTTAATTGTCAGTCTTCTTCAGATTAATGTTTCATGTCTGCATCTACAGACTTCAAAATTGTTATATATTGTACAAATATTTCAATGTATATCATCGGCAAGTAATTTTTCGTTCTGCATATGTTTTGACATTACGCATATTAAACGTTTAGTGGGCTGCCGGTTTATTTTAAATTTCTTTCATATTTCTTAGTATATTTGTTTAATAATTCAAGTATATCTTTATTCTACGGTTCTCGTTACGGATTTTTTTTTGTACATTCGAAGTATGGGCGGATTTAGGGGGGGGGCATTGCCCGCCAATCATTTGAGAATGACTTTTAATGTTTCATTCTTAACGATAGTTTTGAAATTTGTTATCATATTTATCATATCCTTAAAGTAATTGCCCCCCCCCCCCCACTGGTCTTTCTCCTACACCCGCCCATGATTCTAAGTCATAGAGACCACGACGGCCCCAGGGTAGAAAAAAAAGAGGAACTACAATTTTTCGATTCAAAATGTCGGGTGCTGAAATATGAAATAAAGAACAGGTATAGTGATAAAACAGGGGGCTGAGGTAGATTTGCGGGGGCTTCAGCAGCACACGTGTAGCGCCCGCCATCCCTGCGTAGAGGTTTTCTGTAATAATCCCTACTTTTCACTTTTTTATGCTGCCAGCCCTACCTACGGTATTTTTGTTTTTGGTAGGATTATCTGGCAGCACTGGTTCTACCTTGAGGAACAAAGTAGTAACGAAATCGTCTGGTACACATTCGACAAAATATAAAAATTTTGGGATGTATAAAAGGAAAACAACCACCAAGTGCTTTTACTACACTCAGTGATAAAATAATTATCAGTGCGAAGTGAATAGTGTTTAAAATAATATTAATGATAAAGCTTAGCGATTATATTACATACTGGTCAAATCTGCTGTGCTTGAGTAAAGCAGAAGAGACACCTTATGGATAGTGGAGTGGAGTGGGATGTATAATGACAAGGTTTCATTGCTGTAAATTCTTTTTACCATCTCGATAGATATTAAGCGAGAAACGGTTAAAAGATGTCTATTGAAGAAATGGGACTTTCCGCTAATAACGATTATGACGTTTTCTCGGATGCGAGTACTGTAAAAAGAGATGAAGAAGATAGTGTTGAAGATATTTTGAATCAACTACCAGATAACTTTGAATACGATTCAAACTTCGAAGAAGGGGAAGTATTGTATGATGAAGACAGAAGTAATGAGGCGCTTGTATCTTTTTGTGGACGTAACATAGTTGTAAATTTTGGTGAGGACAAGACCATGGCTTTCATTACCAAGCGTTTCTTCACCATTGTAAAGAAGTGTTGTGAGTTATCTCCATTTATACAAAGTACTGATTGTGTAATTTTCAAAATGTATAATGAAAGGTTTCGTAAATGGGTTGATATTCCAGAAGATGCGATAATACGAGACGGGTGCAAACTACGAGCTGATATAATTGATACTAGTTCAATAGTTAAAGAGAAAACCTCTCAACTGCAGATCTGTCAACCTAGCATGCTTAGTGTGAACTTAGCTGAAAGAGTGAATATGGAAACAGTTGCAAATGTTTTAAATAACCAGGAAACTGTAAAAGCAAAGCGTAAGAGAAGTAGAAAGTTACACAGGAAAACGGTTGTTATTAGAAAAAGGCATAGGAGTAGCTCAAGTGACCGTGATAGAAAATCCGCTCGAAAAAGACATAGGAGCAGTTCAAGTAGGCGTGAGAGAAAATCGGTTCGAAAAAGGCATGCAAGTAGTTCAAGTAGCCGTGAAAGAAAATCAGTTCGAAAAAGGCATAAAGACAAGCGTAATCGAAGTAAGGAAAAACGTTACAAGCACAGTGATAAATATGAATCAGACAGAAAAAGTAGATTCGAACGTAGACGACAAAGAAGTACTAGCTTGTCACCATCACCTGTTAAAACTGTAGCGTTAAAACATTCGACAAACAGTGGCCCTCACCTTGAACAGCGAAGTAGAAGTCGTTCGTCATCACGTGAGAGACTTGTTGCCAAAAGTCTGACACATTATACTGATAGGTCTTCAGTAGATAAATGGAATAGCCCTCATCGTAGATCTCCAAGTAATACACCTTCACCATCTGATGAACACAAATCTTTGTGGAATAGATATGCCAGTCATCGACGTAGCAGGAGTTGTTCTTTATCACGTGACACAACTGTTACAAGGTACCAGAGACACAACAGTAGGTCTTCAATAGATAGACGAAGAAGCCCTGTACGTCGGCGTAGTTCGTCGTCGTCGCCGGATAAAACTACTGCAAAGGGACACAAGTATGTTGATAGGATGTCCTCAGAAGGCTCTCACCGTGGACGACGGGTCAAAAGTCGTTCCTCATCACGTGACACAGCTTCTGCAAGAAAATATACTCTTGCTAATAAGTCGTCCTCAGATAGAAGGGATAGCTCTCACCATGGAAGACGGAGCAGAAGTCGTTCCTCATCGCGTGACAAGACTGTTGCAAGAAGGAAATATTACGATTCCCCAACTAAGAGGGAAAAGCGTAATACTAAGAATTTACCGTCCAGTTCAAAGGAATTGGAGTCGGAGATGGTATATAGCTACGAAGTTGTAGAAGATTATTATGATGAAACCACAGACTGTCAAGGGAATAAAGGTAAGAAACTTAATTTGAACGGAGTTGATGGTGATAATGCATATCGGAACATTGGGTTGGACGTTACACGGATCAGGCGAGAAATAGCGGTATAGTGTGCATGTATCTATTTGTTATTGTGTTTTATATTCAGGTTATACAGTGTGACTAGCATTGACGTAACGCTTTCCAGAAGGAACATTTACCAGAAAAGTAGTTTTGTACCTCTGCATCAAGCTTTTAAGTATTTATTTAACAGTTTTCAGGTACAGCCCAAATCGGCCATTGTACACTAAATATATAAGGAGGAGGGTTTTGGATGGATAGGGTTGAATCGTAATTCCGGCAGTTTATTTCATTAAAATAACTTAAAATATTTTTTTGTTGATATTAGAAAATATAAGGTAAAATATGTTTACTAATTGCTATCTTACTTTTATAGGATATGTATATCTGTATTATAGCTAGGTCCTTCTTTTTTGCCACCAACACTGGCGCATTGCTCTAGTGCAGCGGTTCTCAAAGTGGGCTCCAGCGGGGCTCCGCGACACTGTCTGTGAAAAAATCGTGGTATCAACAGCAAAGATTCTTAAGTAATCGGTAAACTACTTCTCTTTTGCTATGCAGTGACTGTACAGTTTTTACATATTTTATTCAAATCGTGTATTAATTGTACTCAGCTATATTTTTCAATTTCAGAAAAGTAATAGTTATATCGACTCAATTTGATTTTCAATGCATCCATTAAATTTTTGAAAATAGCAAGTAGATAGGAAACATCACCACAAAGAGAAAGTGGCGATGGCAAGAGCGTAACGAATTTCTCCAAGCATCGGTATTAGTATTGGCTGGAATCATGCTCTCTAATGTCTCTCTCAATTTTAACAGTAGGGAAACGATGAATGCGGTTTACTGCAAAGTAATTACCTCTCCCATTTTTTAAACAAGGTCATGGATCGGGAGAATCAACAACACCGACATATGCGCGCACAAGAAGGAGACATCTCAAACTATTATGGATTAATTGCTTCACCAAAGATTTGGGTCCGTTTTCGTCTGTGTGATGACAATTTCTTGACCTTTTTTAGAATCTCAACTCTTTCCCGAAGTTTGTTAATGGTTCTGGAAGAAATAAAATACTACCAGAAACCAAATTTAACATAAATGTCTATTATAATTCTACTTTTCTTTGTTAGTACGTATCTGTGCGAGACTGGGTTTTCAACCTATGTTTACACAGAAACTAAGTTTTCACATCAGACTGGATGCTGAACCTGACATGCGACTTCAAACCTCTTCCATAAAGGTAGACGTAAAAGAATTTCGCACAGGTAGTAAACAACTGCATTTGTCGCATTGAGATGATAAATAAATATTAGGAAATATCGGTGTGCATTTGTATATTTTCTTTGTTTCTTTCATGATATTCCGAAGAATACTAAAATATTAGAAAAACTGAAGGGATGATGTCCATACTTAACCACTCTTTCCAAGCTCGAGATTGGGAAATAGTGGTCCGTGGCTTAATTGAGATGCCATCCCGACATTAGCTGGTGTCGAGATGGTATCAACTGAGAAAAAAACTAAAAAAAAATATCAACTATTCTATTATGTGGTCGATGCCAGAGCAACCTAGCGGATGGATTCAAAATCACGTGCTCCTGTACAAAAAAAAAAACATTAGATTTTGCGCATCCAGAAATGGGAAGCGGGTTAAGTCTATCTATTATGAGGTCTATGATATTATGCCTTGAAACTAGGGGAAACAATGGGGCTTCCACAACGCAGTAAATGCAAACATCCAAGATGGCTCTCATTGTTCTTCACTGATTTCTGCCGGTGGCATGTTTTTTTTTCCACGCCCGAAAATACATAACTGTATACATTGCACGCTGTTAACAAACAGTTGAAGCTATAAATATCACTCGGAAAGCCTTGAGGAGCATTTGACTTCGTGGCGTAGTGGAGAACGCATTGGACTAATTTTCCGGCCTTTCGGAAGGAACGGGATCGGTTGGTCAAAGAAGACTTAACGGGTATCCTTCATGATTTACGACCACAAAAATTTCTAATCATGGGGGATGTCAATATGACGGCTCAGGCCGCTGATAGTACGTCTCCGATGGCTTTCAGTGTAGTGTATCGGTCATTTTTAAAGGGTAACCAATTAACTGATCTTTGGCCTTTTCTTCATCCAAATACGTTCAGTCCGACTTATTGCTACTCTGGGGGCGCAAGTAGTATTGACGTTATTTTGGTGTCCAATACTTTACTCCAACACATTCGACATATTGGGCATCATCGGCATGCCTTTTCTGACCATTCAATGGTAAGTACAAAGGTTCCCTTGACCGCTGCAAAGTTTTTACGCAATTCTTTCCGATGGGCCTTTTGTAACAATTTCTTATCTCAGGAAGCCTTTGTCTTACAGGTTGAGAGGTGGTTAGGTGACCTGAGTATGACTACCGCTTTTCAACGGGCGGCGGCGGGTCAGCAGTGGATCCGGGTGAAGTCGTGCCTTATCTATAATACTAAAGCTTATGGTTAAAGGCGCGCCTCCCTTGCAAGACAACGCGAGCACTACTATCATAAATTGTTACAGGCAGCCGTACGGGCACACGCCACCGGCGAAGATCATATTTCGGACATCCGGAAGTTTCAGGCTATCCTCCGTAAGGACGTAGTAGCGCGGCGGGGTGCGGAACCACTGGTCACACGTTTCGCAAATGCAGGGATTCTGGAAACTCCCTCGGTGGAGTTATTAACGTTGGGGAAAAAGGATCGCCAACGGAACCTGATTGCCCAGTTTCAAATGCCAACTGGGGAGATTTATTCGGGCCAGGAGGTGCACCCCCAGATATATGGGGCTTATAAATCTAAATTTAGCAAATGTCAGATTCCTGAGCCCAGTGCATCGGTTGAATTCACGGAATTATTGGATGCTATCCAAGCCAACATTCTTCCGGCAGAAGGTACTCTCCTCACGCAGGACTTTACCCTTACGGAAGTCCGGGACGCATTGCATGGGATGAACCGCCAGGCGGCCCCTGGTCCCGATGGCTTAACTGTTCCGGTATATTTAAAATTCCAAACCTTGTTATTGCCTTATTTAGTTCATGCGTTTAACGACTTGTGGAAGGGAGTGATGCTCCCCGGCGAACTGTTTGCGGCGTACGGGGTACTTCTTAGTAAGCCTTACGCTGGTACAGCAGCGTCCCACCGGCCTAAGTCCTTGACTGATTTACGTCTAATATCCTTATTCAATGTTGATCATAAAATCCTTATGAAATGCCTCTGTACACGCTTAGGCAAGGTAAGTCATCATATTTTACATTCCTCACAACACGGAATTCGTGGCAGGCGTCCGATTCACGAAATCTTGTTATCTCTTCGGGAACTCATTCGGTATACCAAAATCATGGCCAGTAAAGACCTGGCTTTCCTCAGTACTGATTTCGCACAAGCCTTCGACAGTATTCATCATGAATATTTACGTCAGGTGTTGACTGCTGCAGGTTGTCCTCCCACTTTCGTTTTAGTTTTGATGCAGATACTTACCCGTCGTAGTATGCAACTGATTATTAATCAGGGACTTACACGGAGCTTTCCTCTCAGTCGAGGATTTGCACAGGGATGTCCCATTTCCCCGCTTTTGTTTTCCATTTCCTTAGCTCCGTTACTGCATGTATTACATGACGCATTAGCTGGGGTGGTGTTTAAAGGTAGTTGTACAAAATTGTTTGCTTATGTTGATGATTGCACTTTCCTTCTTCGCTCATCGACCGAATTACATCGCGTCTTGCAGATCATCACGAAGGTTGGCCATATTATGGGGTTAAGCCTCAATTTATACCTCTTAGTGCTGAACACATTTTTACTGAGCAGACACTCCTGCCCGTTTTGCCGAGTATTAAAATTCTCGGTATCTCCTGGGAATGCAATTTGCACACGACTTGTCGGAATAATGCCACTCGCCTTGCACAAGCCATGACAGGCCGGATGTTAAAATACAAGGAGGCTTTCACTACCATTGAAGCTCGCAGTCGCTTTTTAAATATTTATATTTTCAGTATGGCCACCTACTTTTTGCAATTTTTTTCCTTTCCACGTAACATCCTGGCGCATATTCGTCGGAATAGCGGCTATTTCCTTTGGCGTGGTCATCTCTTGCGGGTACCGAGGGATGTGTTAGTCTTACCTCGCACGCACGGAGGGACTAATTTGTACAATCTGGAGTGGCAGTCTATGGCGTTACGGTACCGACGGACCATACAGGTCTTCACGGAGGAGGAACACACTTTTCTCCATTACTGGTTGTTTGACATCTATCGCCTCGGCAGTTCCCCATTACCTGTGAACCGTGGGCCCTGGCATCGTCTGATCCCTGATCAGGTCGATGTCCTTACTCACTTAGCGTATGCTTGGGTGAATCCTGCAACAGAGGTGGACATTCCTGTAGCCACCGTGTACCGTCAACATCTTACTAGTCACTTAAGCTCACTGTCGCTGGAGGTTCGTCGAAAACATCACGCCGACGACCTTCACATTTGGCGAAACATTGCCGACGTACTGGTCCTTCCGGAGTGGTTTGACTTGTGGTATTTGTTGATTCATAAGGCGATTCAAACCCACCTCAAATTGTTCCAACTCGGTATCACACCGCGGGCTGAATGTCGCATGTGTGGCGAACCGGAAATTTTGTTACCTTTACTAACTAGGTGTAATACATTGAATTCATGCATCGGAGTGCTTCATGGCTGGGTGAACACCATCATGCAGACGGTCAGGCCCTATCCCGCGACTTTGAATTGTACGCTCGCACCGATACATTGGTACCTACCACCGGTTAAACGTAAATTTCACAACTGGCTCCACGCTTGCACGTTATATTTCTTATTTCGGGAAACAGACATGGGTCTGGTGGCGGAATATCAAACGTACGTACGCACCTACTTACAGTTTTATGAGAAGCTTACATGCAAAGAGAGGCGAAGCTGTCAACTTATTTTGGTGTAGCAACGGGTCGGTTTCGCTCTGATCCATTGTTGACCAGGTCTGCTGTTGGGGTGGGCTGGCTGTGACAGCATTGCACATTTGAGTGCTTAATGTCTCTGTAGTGGGAGGGTTGGTTTGTAGTTTTTCTTATAGGTGCCAGTTAATGGACAATGTTTTTTTCTTTTACGTTTGGGCTTGAGTGCCACTATGAGTTAGTTTATAAGTTTTCAGTGGTTTCATTTTCAACCCAAGTGTTGGTGTTCCTGGTATCAGAACACGTCATATCCCTATGAGATGACGGGATGGTTTTTCTCCATCCGTTGTTTATTGTTAATTCTAATTTTGTGAGAGTCTCTTGTTATTCAGTATACGATATTGTGAACCTGAGTTACACGTGTGCCTGCGTATAGTTTATTGTTTATTCCAGGCACCTCATAATGTTCATTAAAAAAACAAAACAAAAAAAAAAGATATGTTTAAATTTTGGATATTTAGTGAGAATTTTGAAAAATAACATTATCACAAGTAAATAATTATTGTTTTGCATCAAATTGTAACCAATAAAGTATAATAATAATAATAAAAAAAAAGATGGACTGGATGCATCATAGAAAAAAAAAATGTTCTAGTGGAGCCTGGCTCGTCTACCGACAGGATCTACACCTTATTTTGTAGTAGTTACATTGTGTAGTCAATAGCTCAAACATGTTATTTGACTTGTACTAAATGTTTTCCTTTGCCATGTTCACAAATTTTAGCTCCTTTTCACATGACAATCTTTAAATATAAGCATTTATTAATTACAATATTTTAGACGTATTTAATGCATAACAAAACATTAGTATAGACACACACACACCTTCGTTAGTGATAAAGTGTTCGCCACTGAAGTAAGAAATTTGGGTAATGTCTTTTGGTCGTCTGTATACTGCCGATTATTGAACATGGTTGAAAGTATCTTCTTTGAAAAAGTACCTTTCTATACGTTGCGATAGTGTGGTACGACCTGTGTTCTGTTTTAAGCTGAAAAGATCTAATTTGCTTCCAGATAGAAGGGTGTTTTAACTAATAATAATAAAACTTTGTGTTCAGTCCTTCTTACATTATTGGTTCTTAAATTTTCCTTTAATGGAACGACGTTTTATTTTCCCTAAACATAGGGCATGACGGTTAAATCGAATTATAGCGACTGTCTTTTTAACATATTATTTTGTTCAATAATTTCCATCCTAAATAACCCTTATTTTCTGTTCCCTAATTTTCCTCCGCCCTATTTTCTGTTTACCGGAAGTTACACTTAACAAACAACAAGTAATAAGGTTAGCTAAGAAGATAAATTATTTAGACAAGGTCTTAATGTCAGTACGCCTAGAAGAAAAGGTACGCATATTTAACCTTTGAATGCATGGCTATTTCAGCTTACACGAATACATGGCATAGGTCGTTTTGACCCGGACGTATTCAAGCTTCCTTTGTGTTACGTATATGTATTTTTTTATTATTATTTTTTATTTTAGATTTAATTTAATGGGACTTCCATAGATTTACTGTTTCAATTTGCTCTTTGATGATTATAAACATTTTATGTGAAGTTATAAAAATTCAAGCTAATGTAGGAACTAGCAATGTTCACGTTTTTGAACGTGGAACATTATAATTGAGCTGTGTTATACAATTCTTTACATGGAACTTGATCAATAACCTGACATGAAGTAAAATTCTGAAAAGAGAATTGTATTTCTTTAAGTAGAAGGTAAGTTGCCATTTTCTGATTTGTTCAAGTATTAGTGCGTGATACCGGTACGTTAACTAATGCTTAGGGACTATAGAACTTTAATTAGTAGGGAGATGTCTCCTCAATCCCCCGTTGGAAGCCGTGCGGGTTCGAGTTAAGATCATGTCTGCCATTCAGGTTAAGGTTTTCCCTGTTTTTATACAAAATAAATTTCGTGGTGATAACTTGATGCCGTTGTCACTCTCCTCCCTTCCCTGCTTTTAGAGGCAGAGTAAAAATTCGATGACAAAGACGGGTTGTAGCATGGACTTTCATGTGTCTAAAATTTAGAGTATAAAGGTAGATCTCATTGCAGATGTATTCATTAACTATCAGAATTGACCCAGAGGGTACATGCGGTGTTGATAGATGACTCTCGGCGAACACTTCCTGGGGCAGGCAAGGAAATAGTAACGACCAAGGCCTTTGTTGGACTATTATACTGGCATTATCCTGGTGGAACTGAAGGAACCCCTAGAAACCTTCTCAGCTTGGTCAACAGCAGAACTTGAATATACGTATCTGTCTGCGACAGTAACCAGTAGACCACGAAGCCCGGGGACTGATTCAGTTTTTATAACGTAATATTAAAAT
>JAGDQP010023909.1:0-28590 GCA_022664845.1 Lepisma saccharinum | reverse complement strand
CCCCCCACTGTGTGTGGTATATTTGTATTATGGAGGCGCAGTCCGTCAGAGTGCTTGATTACGATAAAAGGGGCAAAGCCCCCTAAACCCCGATGTTGGGAGCGCAGCTTCCACGGGGGTCTGGGGGCAGAGCCCCCAGCGAAGCAAAGCGAGTCTTATATATAAAAATGAAAGTGACTATGTTCGTGTTACCATCACGCAGAAAGTGTTTGACCGATTGGAATAATTTTTCGCACGTGATCAGACATCAGAGCCATCTGAAAAGATATCATATCAGTTTGATTCTAAATTTATTATGTTGAGAGATATAGCTTGGATCCAAAATGGCACACCACAAAAATCCAGTTTCCACATCGTTTGAGAGTGCACATACTTTGACATTGTAATCATGACGAAAGAAAAAATATATAATTATTTTCTGCCCCATCAGTACGTTTGCTTGTAAGTATAAACATTTTAATACATAAAAAACTCAATATGAGCTACGCCGAATATTTCAAAGCCGATTTTCTCAGCAACGGCGAATAAGTGCATCTTACAAGGAAGGGTACCCAGGTGTAACACGCCGATTGTGATAAGATTTTACAGACATAGAGAACATCGAAAAAGAAACGACACGTATTTTTTTTATATCGGCCAACAACCGCATTGAAAGGGTCAAATAGGGGCATAAACATGGGGTCAAAATGAGATTGTGTGGAATATTTAGAGAACGAGAAGAGATATCGGAAAAGGTGAAACGTACGAAATACTACCCATAGTCGACGCAAGGCAGTGAGGTAGAACGCACCCATGCGAAGAAAGCAGAACATCCGGAAATGGACCAATCACACATTTCCGGATTTCCAACATTGCCACAATGTGCTACGGAAATGAGCAAAGAGAGTGGCAAGGAGCAGGAAGAAAGAAGAAACGAAAACGGAAAATACGTGTTTTTGCTTTGGGTGCATACGTCGCCCGTATGCGAAAGAGACGCAGATTCATCTCAATGCACGAAGATGGGAGAACACTCAGGAAGGATGTAAACGCCGTGCGTAGAGGCAGCCAGCGAGACAGTACAGCACAGTGGGTTGCATATATATCAGAACATCAAGTTGAATTTTTTAATTTGAATTTAATTTAAGGCCTTTAGGCGACTATGGCTCAGGCCGTATGGATGATGATGGGATGAATTGGTGGAATGAAGAAAGTGGGAGGAAACGGGAGGACTTCGAGAAAACCCACGCACTCTGTTTGTCTACCACAGAACATCAAGTTGAGTTGTAGAAAGAACTCATAGATAAAGGATTGCAATGTCAGATGACGTAGTACGGCATGGCACGTGCAGATATTGTAAAAGGAAAGAAAGAGCAGGTTGACGTTGGAATTCCACTCTGGACGCTGTCTGGCTCTGCGAGGTGAGAAGCATATCACAGTAACAATGCAATCTCTACCTGCCATCACACATAGCTACACAATACAGTCTGTTATATCTGCCAGTGGAAAGTTGCTGTCGCCCATGCTCATAGTCTGGAAAGAGCTTCATGGTACGTTTGGGCCACGGATTCAACAAACAATGTTTCGCCCACAAAACTTATACATTTGTGCATCATCATCCGGGAAAGTGACAAAACAAATCATTAAGACGTGGTTCCAATCGGTGTTCCTTCCACAGGTCAATGAACAAACGGTACTGTTAGGTGACTAGTGGACGGGTTATGATCGAGCCGACTTGGCAACAATAATGCCACTGGACAGACAGTGCAACATTATGACGATACCTACGCACACAACTGGGTTAATACAACCTCTGGACGTGTATGGTGTCAGAGTTTGGAAGAACTTCGTACGCAAAGTATCTGATGCGGTACGACTTCAGCAACTCAACATCAATCTACACAGCAGAGACAATAAATATCCTGACACTTCAATCCCTTGTGCATAATCAACTGTCGTCTCCACGGTACATACGTGTATTCTAATATGCGTGGTTTCGTTCTGGATATTTTCAACACGACCAGAGTACTTTCCAAATCCAGTGGAGTTTTGTTTTCATCAGTTGACGTCATTGGTCTGCGCGGCAGAGTGCCAGTACCCACCCATCATCAAGTGTTCGTGATGACAACGTTGTTTTTGTTTGGTCGATTTCTTGCTGAAATATCATTTCTCTGCTACTTATCAGGAGTGAGCGACTTGTTTCCAGCATACACCCCTGCACACTGTTATGTTGTACGTACATATGTTCCGCGAATTTTCGTAGTGATATCTTGTTGATACTCATGCGTGGTACTGATATTACTGTTGCTGTTTATCTTACATATGTGGATCACCTGTTATTACATTCTAATGTGCAATGCATGTTTGTTTTTGTGTTACGCACGGTGTTTGCATCCTTCCTGAGTGTTCTCCCATCTTCGTGCATTGAGATGAATCTGCGTCCTTTTGGCATACGGACGAAGTATGCACCCAAAGCAAAAACACGTATTTTCCGTTTTCGTTTTTTCTTTCTTCCTGCTCCTTGCCACCCTCTTCGCTCATTTCCGTAGCACATTGTGGCAATGTTGGACATCCGGAAATGTGTGATTGGTCCATTTCCGGATGTTCTGCTTTCTTCGCATGGGTGCGTCCTACCTCATTGCCTTGCGTCGACTATGGGTAGTATTTCGTACATTTAACCTTTTCCGATATCTCTTCTCGTTCTCTAAATATTCCATACAATCTCATTTTGACCCCATGTTTATGCCCCTATTTGACCCTTTCAATGCGGTTGTTGGCCGATATAAAAAAATACGTGTCGCTTCTTTTTCGATGTTCTCTATGTCTGTGCAATCTTATCACAATCGGCGTGTTACACCTGGGTATCCTTTAGTGCTTTGTCAAATTAACACTCAAGTTATGAGCTATCATTACAAAAAATTATGAATCGAAACTAAGTTTTACAATTGACCGACTCCCCTTGTAAGAGCAAAGTGAAGCAGAAGTGACTTTTGTTGATTGAATCATAAAAGACACTTTTTGTACACTTTGACCAATATCAGCCCATATATCGGTATCTTACAGTTAATATGAGCAGCTAATGTGTTGTGTAATATCTTACTATAGGACGTAGATTCTCCTAGCAAAGTTTCAGGGCAGGTTTCGATATGGTCTCATTGGTAGTTTCCTTGTTAAAAAAAAGTACCAATATTCGTGACCAGTTTGCTCTTGTAAAGCGGCATTTTATCCTTTACTTTTAGGGTTACCATAGTAACTGTGTACTAGATACGAACAAATTACCTTGGTTATTGAGTTAAATACAATGAAGGTCCTAACTATTAAATGCGACAACACCATGAATCACGGTCAACATGAGGTATACTTCATTTCAGTGATCCCACCAGACCTTTTACCCTGTTGGGATGTCACTCCCAAATTCTGAAGAGCAACCTTCAACTTTATTCTTTTTACGGTCAAAAATTGATAGAAAGCGTGCAA
Organism: Lepisma saccharinum; assembly: GCA_022664845.1. Taxonomy (NCBI): domain Eukaryota; kingdom Metazoa; phylum Arthropoda; class Insecta; order Zygentoma; family Lepismatidae; genus Lepisma; species Lepisma saccharinum. Next base: position 25,137 of record JAGDQP010023909.1, on the reverse strand, counting down.
AGTTCCACTTACACCCTCCCAATTTTGACTTTTTACACTCCCCCCAAACTCAAAATCCTGGCGGAATCCCTGCTTCATTTAGACTCTTAATACTCATTTTTCTCTGATGGATGAACTTATTTGAAAAATGCTGTGTCTTCTTTAGTTAATTTATAGAACTTCGAGCAATTCACGCCGAGTGGCCGTAGCTCAGTAGTTCATTCGGGAGGTCGTGGATTCAATCCCAGCGGCCCACCATAAAAACTGAAGTTTTCCGCAGTCACACCAAGCAAATGCTGAGATGGTACCCTAACTTATGACCTAGCCGACACCTTCCCACATTCTTTTGCCTTCCCTATTCCGGCCTGAGCAATTCACAACCGTGTTTAATTTTATTTGAAGTAGACGTTTGGTGCTTCTAGTTAGAACCCTGTTTCAATTCAGAGACTAAATATTATTAATTAGTTGTTTGTTTGTTTTTTTTAAAAAAAAGAAAGAAAAAGAAGTCTATCAAATCTGGTAAGCAAAACAAGAAATCTATCAGTTTTTCATAATTCGAATATTCGTGTTCATTTGTTTTCATCTTTTTAAGAACATCGATCCATAAGCTAACAAGATCTTTTTTGTTTTCCATCTTCGTTTTCCCCTCTTGATTACTTCTCTTCTAAAGTTCATTAGAATGGTCTTCATGACGGAAAGTTCATCAAAAGTTTTGTCTATATCAATAACTGTAATTTCAGAAGGGGCCACTAAATTAATGTACTCTACGAATGCTTCCAGCCCTGGCCACTGAAGCTAGAAATTCTGGACCATTTTTACCCAAGAAAACTTATCAGCTCTTTCACATTTCTAAGTAAGAAGTGCATCTCTAGTAGAAGCTTAAGACATGCATCTCAAAATCATTTTTCTTTCCTCGTAGATACCTACCTTCCTGGTATTTGTCTGGTGTGACTGAGGAAAAACCCTGGGAAAAATCTGAATCAGGATACAGGGACGTTGGTATCTTTCCAAGACTGTTCCAATTACTAAGTCAAAGTGAGATAGGCCGACTGCACATCCAGTGGTCATACTCCAGGAACGAAGGTGTTATAAATATATCAGACTAGAAGTACGCTGCATCGCACTTTTTTTTTCATAACACTTTTAAATTACCGCTGTCTTCCTAGTTTAGACTGCTGAGAACATAGTTTCTGCTGGAGAAACAATTTGTAGTTATATTTGTATGTAAAGTTTTACAAACTGCGTGGTTTGTATTTCTGAAAATATTTTAGGTTAAACAATTTTTGTTTAAACAACTGATTAACCTAAAAATACGGACACTTAGTGAATTTTCGCCAGGTACGGTACGGACACGGACAGAGTCACTAAAAATACGGACTGTCTGCACAAAATACGCACGTATGGTAACCTTATTACTTTCATTTATGATTGTTATTTATAAGTCCTCCTTAAGCCTTTTTTATGAGGAGTCGATTTTATTTCTTTGACGTATCTGTGCAGAAGTTACTTTTTTTTAAAAAACTTAAAAGTAAGGCGCCGTTTTCCAACATGAAGGCCAAAATACAAAACCCAGATAGCACGCCAGCTTGTAACGAGGTTGTAATCACTTGCTTTCAGCTTGTCACACTTGATTTTGTTTTCAAATTGGTAAACAAGCACGAAATGAGCTTGTTGGATCAACATTCTTGCTAGTTGCTATAACTGGATTATTCCAGCCTTAAGTCAAGCTTGTTGGAACAAGCAGTTTTGCGAGGAAGCTTGTTAAACTAGAAAAACATGTTGAATTTTGTTTCGTAGCACTTCTGCTATCGTCTCTAGTGCGATGAAGTTCCATCACCTGTGGAGTGACTTGATTTTGGAAGTGGAAGAGACATTGTAGCGAACTACGTGAAGCTTAAACAACAGTCCAAAACAAGAGATGAGGAGTTGACGGCTTGATGTAATGATTAAAGCATCAGATAGCTGGACCGGCAACCTGGGTTTGAATACCTGCAAGGTGATTTAGTTTTTAACTTCTTTTTAACTAATTAATTAACGCCACCCTCTGTTGATTCATTCGCTACGCTTATAGTTGTACATGTTTAAGTCCGGAAGTTAGCCAGGCGTCGTGAAAAGGTATATCTAATGGGGAAATAACACATGTACTTCTACTTCCTCCACGCTTAAATTCATTCTGAAATAAAAAATACTCTGTAACTAAATTCCACGTCTCAGTTGTTGAAATGTATAACAGATGCGCCAGCAGCATAGTGGATAAAGCGTCGGACCACAAATTACAAGGTTCGAGGTGGAAATTCGGCCACAGACAAAATACGAAAAATTTCAACTGTACCTCAAGACAAGAGAGGCACGATCACACCTTTTCTCTAAAACTACTGTAAAAAAATATATAAGTAATTCTGTTGATTACATCCCGCTTGAAACCTGTTTGCTATTCTTGTCCTGGCAAGGTTATTTCAAACCTTGACTCTTGTAAAGTAGACTGCTTGCTTCAATCTTGGCTTGACTTGATAAGCTTGCATCTAGTTGTCACACTTAACAAAACAGGATTGATTCTGTTTTGAGTCAGGGCAAAATTATGTGGGGAATTAGTAATAATGAGGCATGTATAGTAAAATAGTACTTAGTAATAGTAGTGGTAATCTTCATATTTCCTACCCATCAATAACATGAAATTAAAAATCTCTTTGAAAAAGTGTATGAATTTATCTCCTTGTTTAAAATATGGTGCAAAATTTCTCTTAAGTCTATAAAAATTTCGCTTTATATTTCCCATCTCCATAAGCACGCTCAACTAGGCATTAAACGGCTGACAAAGCTTATTTTATATTTTGGAAAGACAATGCAGTTAAACGAATAGCGTAAAAAATAACAGAGAGAGAAAGAAAGACACACAATAATAATGATGATGAAATGTATCTCCATAAAAATAAAGGCGATAAATAAAAAGAAAATGAAGGACGATCAGAGAGAATGGAGTAAAAATAAAAGCAATACTGAGTAATAATGAATCAGAACAAATTTTTCTTTATTGCTTAAAATGCATAATAATGGTCCATGTCATTAACAGTGCATTGAAATTACCATGTCATAAAAAACTCGACGAGTTAAGGCTGTTTTTTGGGTGCGAAGATTTAATGCGTTCATTAAACGAGTAGATGGCGTTGCTATTCTTTGGCATGATTAATGCCAGTATTAGCATAGTGCTTTTATTCTTCGCTGCGTGTACCCATATTTTATATGTGTTTGGTTTCCCGTGAAAGAAAATATGTGCCCATATGTAGAAAAAAAAATGTTAAAGAAATGTACCAGTAAACAAGAAAAAAACGTACATAGTTTCATGAGAAAATAACGACTTTAAGAGAGACTGTTCAGACTTAATGCGATATCTCGGTTTTAAAATGTTAGTTCATGCAAAACACATTTTTAATAGTACGGATCTATATCTCGTTTTCTGAATATTGTTAAGAGACAAAAATCTTCCTCGTCTCATTTAATTTAATGGTTAAGAGCAAACTCAGGAGAAGATAATGATTCATTTTCTGTTGATGAGAAAATTATGAGACTGATGCGTATATATTCATGCGCCTAAACACTTTGTCTTCATGGTGGTATAAGAGGTGGAAGTCGCTATATTTAAAGGGAGCTGTTGCGTAGAAAGGCGCATAGAAATTGGCGAACGAGGCCATGCATTATTTACATAATTAATCAATATAATCGACAAACTAACATGTGTATTAATTCTAAAACAAAAGGAAGAAAAAATAATGAGTTGTTATAACATTGTTTTAACGTGCAGGAGTTTCTTTTTTTTTATCAACATTTTCTCATACCTGCAGTGACGCCAAAAGGGTATTTTGTTTTGTTATTTATGTTTGTAGACACCACAGATTTCTCGTCAATAGTCTTAGAGATGTCATCCCTGGGCGAACACACTGCCGAGAATAAGGATATGAAAAGTAGCATTTCTCTTGTGGAAGGAAAAAAAACCTGAGTCGAACTAAATTCCGCGACAATTAGGCCACCGAGGCTGTTATAAAAATGTTTCGCATAAGAGTAGTAAGGTTATATAAAAAGCATGGGTGTCAAAAAAAGAGACTCTGTAAATTCAACACTTTTCGATGTCCCAGTGCGACCACCACTTTTTTGTGTTAAATCAACACAAAAAATCTGTTGATTCCGGTGATTTAGCACAATGAATATATATTCAATGCTCATTCAACACAATGTAGGGTGTGTTATACTAACAGTCTCACAATACTGAATCACCGAAAACACAGAACAAAGGAAAATGTTGATTTAACACAGCCATTATTTTTTCGAAGCGTATTTTCTTACACGATTTCATTGCTAGTATGACAAAGTGAATTTCGCTATGTCGCAGTTTCTTTCTCAAACTCAAATCTCTTTTATTTTTCGAGTGACGACGGTTCATGGCGACAGAGAGCATTTTGTCCTTCGTAAAAGGGATTCCTGGTGGTCATTTAGTGAGTTACGACCTCTTTCCAGGTGGACACCCACTGTAATTTGTACACGAATACTAATTATTGCTGCTTTTTGCTTCTTTCTATGTCTTTGCATGTAAATTTACCATTTCCTTTCAACACTAAATATGAGATTTTTAAACAATGCAAAAAAAAAAAAATCTACGCGCCTCAACTTGAAAACATTACTAGATAGAGAGACATCTCTCTATTGTGTGCCAGACTGAAGGAGGCCTTACCTTTGTGAAACATTCGCTTGGGAACTTTCTTTTGTGTAATGACAAATGCGAGACCATCAACATTCTCAACAAGGCAACGATAAAATAATGAAAAAGCAAGCAGGGACAAAACGACTATTCTTTTCCCTCCCACGTGTCAACGATTTGATTACGTCACGAAATCGCACGTGTGTGTTGTTTGTATAGCGGTGAAAGCTGAAGGATAGTCCTTTTGCAAATGAGCAGGGCCGGGGAGGGGGGTGGGAATCTTGACGTGTATTTATGGTGCTATCATTGCATGCGACACGTGCTTCTAAAAACATGCTAACCAACGATAAAAAAGGACAAAACGCAAACAAAGAGAAAATTGTTGTTTTCTTCTAAGTTTTTTGCAGAATTTCCGTAAAGGAAAAGAACGATTTCTTTTTAATGGCGATTTTCAAGATATCTACGTTAATATTAAGTTAGGAGACTGGAGATTGACATACGCACTGTTAGTGAAATGGTGTTATTTGCATTGCAAAGTAGGAAGGAACTGCTTTCAGTAATGCAATACGTTGTTTAATAATTTTAAAAAATAATAACTTGACTTTTTCTTCCTCCTAAACTATGTGCTATGCTGTACAGGGTAGTGACCTTGGATTCTATTACGCATGCGTGATTTTAGTTCCGCTTCCGACCGACTCAGCTGTTACCTGCAGTTGCTATACAACGTGCTCTCTCAGGTATACCTGTAAGAATATAGCAGCGAATTTGCATCAAATCTTTCAAAAATTAATAAGTAAAACCTTAGTGGCTACACAAGCCCCAATCCATTGAACATTTAGAAATAGGTTTTAACGATAAAGGTGTGAGAAGGAGCAGGGATTTCGTCAGGATTTTCAGTTTGGGGGTGTAAAGTCAATTTGGGAGGATGTAAAAGGAGTTTTGCACGGTTTATATCAACTTTTGACCGTAAAAATATTAAAGTTGGGGGCTCCGTTCGAGAATTTCGGGGATTCCATCCCCCATAGGGGATCTGGCAGAACCACTGGAAGGGGAAGAGGGTCCTCACTAGTTCAAGAGTGGTATGGACTATTGAAAGATGGTTCAGTATATGTTGACAGTGACAAGCGTTTTAATAGATTTTCCACCAACGAAACTCGCAAAAATAATTCAACAAAAGCCGGGAGTTATACATTACATCATCGGTTACACATTGTGTTTTGAAACTAATGGATATTGGGTAAATGCGCTATCTTTTAGTGGATACGTTCGTCATGGGCGCCATCTTAAAGTCGGTCATCTTGAATCTTGCCCGATTTTTTTTTAATAGGAAGGTGGTCATGTAACATATCAATCTTGGCTAGAATCTTCCCAGAAATACATTGATGAAGTCAGTTTCGCAATATTTGTATTTTTGAGAGAGATAATGATATGTGACATTAGTATGCATAGTTGATTGAAAAGTCCAGAAATACTCTGTTATATTTGAAACAATGCAAGAAATGAACTTTATCTTGTATGGGCCACTCTAGTATCTATTGACTTCGGCCCGTCACGTTCTAGTTAAAATCCACAATCACCGGGATTCGGAACCGGGACCTTCAATTCGCTGGCATAGCGCTCTAGCACACACGGCTACCAGGTTGACCTACAAGAACGAAAACCCTATGCACAAGTAATGAGTACTGTGTAGGTGGGTTCCAATACTCATTACTTATGCATTGGGTTTTCATTTCTTGCATTGCTTCAAAAATAACAGAGTATTTCTGGACTTTTCAATCAACTACGCATACTAATGTTACCTATCATTACATTTCTCTCAGAAATACATTTATAGCAAAACTGACTTAACCAATGCATTTCTGGGGAAATTCTAGCCCAGATTGATACGTTACATGACCCCCTTCCTATTTAAAAAAAATCGAGAAAGATTCAAGATGGCGGCCATGACGAACGTACCCCTTAAAAATAGCACAATAAACCCAATATCCATTAATGTGTATTTGTTTTTCTGGAGAAATTCTATCCCAGATTGATATGTTACATGATCCCCTTCCCATTTTAAAAAAATAGAGCAAGATTCAAGATGGCGGCCATGATGAACGTACCCCCCTAAAAGATAGCGCATTTACCCAATATCCATTAATGTGCATTTGTTTGACATTATTTAAAGCATTTGATAAATAAACATGTGTTTTTCTACTTAGATCACATTAAGGAAAATAAATGTGTTTCTTGTACCCATTCTTATTTTTTTTATTATTATTTTTAAGAGCTTCAGTTCTTAACTTTTACTGACCAATAACATATTCATATATTGCAATAGCGATTGAATCTCATGACTCGGAGATCAACCATCAAACTTGCTAAGTTGTAGGGAATTAATCTCACTGAATTATTTTCCAATTTAAAAGATTTATTTCTCAATTTCCCCAAATCTTGTACTATTTGGACTTACAAATATACGATTCAATTATTCATCCTGTAAATACAGTTGCCCAGATTTAGAATCTCTTATAAGAGTTCCACCTAAACTTCTATTTTCTTTCCTATTTTCAAAATCTTTCTTCATTTTGACTGAAAATTGAAATCCTGACTAAAATTTTCTATTATAAAGTTTGTTTGACCTTCGTTAACCTTGAGAAGCGAACAGAGAGCATTCTTTAACTTCTCCTTTGGGAGACAAGAATTCTCTTCCTCTTCGTTGCTAATAGATGAGACCAATTTGCAGGCAAGACTCCTCTCGTCCCTTTTTCTGAGAAGACTCCTTCGGCATTAATCTTCAAGAGAGTTTTGAACCCAACTTAGTTGCCAACTTTAATTACAACCTACCTTCGTTAACTGTGGTTAGGGAATACAGTTGTTAATTTAACGAAGAAAATATATATACAAACTAAACCACTAGATGGTAAGCGTGTTGCGCTTTCTAATAAATTAGCTTAGCGATGCAATATGAAATTGTAAGTAGAAAAATACATTACAGATATTTCCGTATATAATATTTAAAGCACTGTAGATAAGATGGACTAAGCAGTACTCATTTACGACATTATAACAAAGATTTTCACTGGTTGATTCGAAAGGATAATTGAATTAAAAGGTCTTTTGTAATCTTTGGCTCAGGAAGGACATACTTTTCAAATACCACTGCACAGCACCAATCATTTTCCAGGTCATGTGACCTATCGTAGCCTTTCAGAGAGAGACAGACAGATGGAACTCGGATGCAGCTCCTAGCGTTATCTAGTGCATTTTGTTTTAGACGAAAGTGTTTCTGATTCGTGTCTACACGAAAAATAAATACTACGATAGAAGTTATGAATTTCCCCCTATAACCAGGTGAATCACCTGAAACAAAAGCTGTAAAAATGAATTCGTATAAATTTACCAGTGATCTGCAGTTGACGCTTGGTGCTTAGTATCGGAACTATAAACATCTGAAACAGAAGCTAAGAAATCAATGTTGCAAACTCCTTCAAAGAAAAAGTCTTCCATTTATTACTAATTACAAATTTTGAGTCAATTGTAACAGTTATGTTGTTATAACTAGAAAACTGTCCCTGATAGAAAGATTCTGATTTCAGATTTACATTTTCTACTACAATCAGCTTTAGAAACATGCATTTTCACCTTTTCAAAACAGTGTATTTATGACTACTTCTTCGGGGAAGATGAAAAGTAAGGATTATGATGGAAACGAAGTGATACACATGCGTAGACACACGGTGAGACGATAAAAAGACTTCAGATGATGTATCAAACTCAGGAAATCCTGTATTTTCTAGTGGTGGAAAAATATAAACTTACTCCCTCCATCGATAGGCATTCATATTCACTCTCACTATCTTTATAATCTACCAGAATAGAAAGGTTGAAATAACTGTGAGCAGAAGTAATACAGCAGATAGGATTTAGTGCTCAATAACGCTTTAAAACGACTTAGTTAAACACAAATTTGACGACAAGCATAAACAACAAATGCTCGCCCTTCGAAGAAACAGGTGAAAATATTATAACTGGACAACAAAATCTTAGAAATAGTGACATGGTATTTTCAGTGGTCTCTTTCGGTTAACTTCGTTGGAAATCGGGCGATTCTCCACCCCCTAACGTTGCCAAACCTTTACTTACAGCTGCACAACATTGCCCAAAACAACACACAATTACACTACACAGCATAGTCAAATCAATTAAATATGTGGTGATCTAGAAACAGTGCTACATTACTTAGTCGTGAGATTTGGCATCTACGCTTCGAAGTGGTGATGAATAATTCAACGTAACAAAATATATCTCAATAGCAGGGGTTTCATACAGAAGCTGATATAGTAGAGTAACAAATAAGCCACTGGATCAGAGAACAAAAGGTTGCTAGTTCGAATCCTTGTCAAAGAATATTTTTCTGTTCGCACGTTTTAAACAACACAGCTTAGCATTGTACACAAAACACCGCACCGACTTTTAGCACCGTACAACACAGACTCTCTGATGTTGTGTTAATCAGTCACATTGCACCCTCCATGTCAAAAAAGGAAAAAAAAAGCACAAAAATTGGTAATCGTCCTGAGATCACTGTTCCCTGTTGAATTGTGTCGAATTAACACCGCTATAGTTTACTGTTGATACTGCATAAAAGCTTTTCAAAATACTTCAGCTTCCAGCCAATCGTAGAGAACAGAAACTAAGTTGCATAATCTCCTTCGGGTAACTCCGTAAGCAATCGGACGATTGTCCACCGTTACAACGTTGCCAAACTAACGCTGACATCTAGGCAACATTGTATGTTTAACAACACTGCCAATAATAACAAGATTAGAAAACAATAATCATGATAACACTAGAAATGATTTTTTGATAAAAAAGTACCAGTAAAAAACAATTTACACAAACTCACACAATAATAAGGAAATCATACAGTATTTGTCACTTTAAGGATTTTTTGTAAGTAAATTTACGTATCTACTTTATTAATTAAGATATTGCAATGACTTTTACTGTGAGAATTCTTGAAAGTATCTACTTTAATAACATTTAATGTTTGTCTCGAAACATGTAAAAACACAAAATATTTATACTCAATTTAAGGAGTAAAGGCATAAATGCATAGTGATTGGCACTCAGGAAAATAGAAATTGACACTACAGTGGCTACAGTGATTGATACATCTTTTTTAAAAACATTTTTGCAAGTTTTGAGTGAGAAAGCACGTATTTAAATCCAACACCGAAACATAAGTAATTTAAGAAAATTGTATTTAAAAAAGGTAACCAAAAAGTTCTTGTCGTTTTTCACGTTGCATGGGAAGACGTAATCACTGATACGAAAATAACTGCCTCAGGTGCTGAAAGACCGATCGGGGTGGAGGTAGGAACAGTGACCGTGACCAAGACATGATATGACCTACCTTATCATTACTAAATTAATGATTGCGTTATGTTGTATTATTTTATTTTAAATCATATTTATTAATTATTATTATAAAAAGCAAGTTATCAAGTTTAAAATAACAGAACAAACGTTGTGTTAAAGTGTGTTGTTTGTTGTTAATGTATTGATGTAGTTTTGCAAGTGGCCAATAGATGTCACTACTTTTTGTAGTATAAACCAACTACGCGGCGAGATATAAATGCAAATGGTTGCATATTTTTTTATATTGAGTTATCTGCACATGTATATAAAATGTTAAAAGACGTGTTTTGAGTAAATTAAATATAATCTAATACTATTGTATAGATTTGAAGTTAATTTTGTTACAATGAAATGTATAACATATGTACGTAAAAAAAACCATGTTGGGTTTCAACAGAACATAACTTAACCTAGCCTAACTGTGGTTGGTCAGCGTTACTACCGAGGACCTCGTGTTGCATACGCACGAACGAAAATAGTACGTGCACTGCCACATTGGGATAGACGGCATCTTTTCAGTGCCGGAGGGTACGAGTTAGTTTTGAGCAGCAGTCATTGCACTAAGACTGATCATTTTGCCATCATCATACACAGGACAATTCATTTGTGTACTACCCTCATTCTTCTAGGGCCTCTGGCCCTAATATTCATCCTCAACATGGACATCACAAGTTACCACAAACAGTACCAGGACCACCACCTTATTCCACGTTAGGATCTACAGTTAGGCCACGTCTCAGCTTAGAGAAAACAACCAGCTCTCGTTCACGATCACGTTCACCGGCAAACAATGCATCTGGTCGCGTCACACCACAGACGCCTCCACATAAGAAGTCGCACACCCTTAGTGATTCAGGATCGGATATAGGAATGGACATTAACAATAGAGATCAGTTTCCGGAACTAACTAACACATTCATTCTCACCAACTATGATCCAAAATTTCAAAACACTATGCAGCTGTTTCAGCAGTTCCTAAAGTACGTTAGCAGGGAGACAATCACGCAGCTAATACCGACGAGAAATGGCATCATAATCAAAACTCCAGATTCAAATCTAGCCAACAAAATCCGTAATAGGCATACCTTTGAAATCTTTGGAAAATCAGCTAACATCACACGACTGGAAAACAGAAACATCAGACAAGCACCACCACCGCGCAAAGCACCAACATTATCCGTAGTCATCCGCGGTGTTGAACCTACCATCACAGAAGGCTACACACTTACAAAATGCATTCGCATCAAAAACAAACAAGGCGGACCGACATATATAATTCGAGTTCTCACCGATCAACAGGACACAATTGACGACCTTCTTTCCCACGGAGCTTACATATACAGGAGACTCTACCGTGTAGAACCATCGCACTCACCGCCACCTCTTCCCGTCCGATGCGAAAAATGTCAGTTGTACAATGTTCATCACACATCTAAATGCAATAACGAAACCAAATGCGGATTCTGTTCGGGACGTCACACCACTAAATCATGTACTAATCTTCAGAAACCACCGAAATGCACTACTTGTGGGGACGCACATCCGACATTCAGCTACAAGTGTAAAGCCCGGCCACCAGCAGAACCTTCAAAACCGGAACTTATAGTACCTATCAGAACACCAGTAACGCAAAACCATGACAACACTCCAGTCACCTCAGCTTTTCAACCTATTACTATAGATCAACTTCTTGCCTTCATAACAGTAACATTGCAAAACATTCAACCATTTCAACGGCAATATATTCTACAGCAAATTCAGTATGCAGCTAAAACTACCCTTAATGTAAACTTCACAGCAACCTACTCTGGACCTTATGCACACTTTCATGCAAGCGCACTTGAGACAGCAGTTTAACCACTCACAACTAAACATCACGATAGTACTTTCCATGAGCTTAATATTTTTATTCTTAAATATCCGTTCACTTCAAACCAATAAACACCTATTCGAGCAACTACTTCCAGAATAAAACGTAAAAAGTTTTATTCTAAATGAAACATACCTAAAACCTCAACACACCTACAAAATACCACGATATCATATGCTCAGACAAGAGAACCAAATACCAGCTAGGCGAGCAAATGGAGGAGTCGCATTAGGTCTATCACCTCATACTGCCTACAGACAACATACTACGAACATGCTAAATTTACCGGAACACTTAATCGCAACGTTATACTATAGACGTCTGTGCATAACCATAGCCACGATCTACGTCCGTCCAGGCCACATCATTCCGAATAACTTCTTTATGTACATTGATAATAATTTTCGAAATTATATCATAATGGCAGATATCAACATTCATAGTAGGTCAGATCGAGAAAAAGAAAACTGTCACAATTTTATCGCACAACAACAACAACAAATTTAACAAATAGATGCACAGTACAGGTACTCGACCCACTCGGAAGTGACCACGTTCCGATAAAACTTATACTCCAGCAACATCAACAAACTTCAGTTTCAACAAACATACTACCTCGAACCGTTCTCCGATATGATAAAGCAGATTGGATAGGTTACCGATCACACATAACAAGTCATATTACACATCTTACACCCCCTACAACAGAAGATGAACTACACTCGACTCTAAACACACTTACTACTTCTCTCCAACAAGCCTCAGACAAATTCATTCCCACGCCTATTATTCATCCTTATCAACCCAGCCTACCACCTCAATATCTTCCTTTAATACAACGACCACGATACTTTTACAGAGATTACCAAAGCACTCATAACCCAGAATCACTTAGGTTACACAGACAACTACAGAGAACAGTTCGTAATTATATAAAAGCTTATAAACTCAGACAATGGATCAAAACCTACAATCAGCTAAACGACACCTCACACCCAAGTAAGTATTGGAAACGGTTCAAAGCCCTCACAGGAAAATGTAGCAAAACTCCATATCCGTTAATTCACAATAATCAAGCACTCCAAACAGACACAGAGAAAGCACACGCCTTTGCAGGTTATCTTCAGGAAATCTTCACTCCCAACATCCCCTTCAACCCTCTCCGACGGAATCCATCAGATAGACTAAACACAGCCTCTCCACTACTTCAACCACATCCCAAACATCATTCCCAAGAGCACCCACTTACTGCACCAATCACTGCAGACGATATCACGAACATAATTGAACACAAACACAACACAGCACCCGGCATTGACCAAATAACATATCGACATATCAAAGAAACACCGCTCAATTTCTTACAAATCCTCTCATCCCTCTTCACCTTTATCCTTCGTACCGGTATTATTCCCGCCTCTTGGAAAACGTCCAAAACTCTTATGTTTCCCAAACCGCATAAACCTCCAAGCGTCATTTCCTCTTATCGACCTATTCAACTCACTCCCGTTTTCAGTAAAACTCTAGAAAAAATCCTTGTTAATCGTCTTCATAGTCACCTAGAACACCATAATCTTCTACCTATCCACAAAGCAGGATTCAGACCATCTTATAGCATCAATGACCAGCTCCTACGTCTTACTAACACAATCACCAACCATTACAACACCTCGTTCCCATCATACCTTGTCCTCTTCGACCTCGAAAAAGCCTTTAATAAAGTTTGGCACCAGGCTCTACTCTACAAACTGCAATTTTTTCAACTTCCTATCACCATTCTAAGATTCATATTCAACTTCGTCTCCAACCGCATTGCATATATCAACATCAACTCTAGCCTATCTCATCCAATATTCCTTCATTGCGGAGTTCCTCAAGGTTCGGTACTCTCCCCTTTACTCTATCTACTTTTTGTTGCTGATCTACCCCCACTGCCTCCTAACATATACGTTTTCCAGTACACGGATGACACTGCCTTACTCGCTCTAAGCAATAACACACAGCATATCAACCGGACAATGAATGAAGCCATAGATAAGTTTTCATCCTGGTGCAGTAAGTGGGGTCTTACCATCAATTCACACAAAACCCAGGTCATAGTTTTCCTACCTCCCAAACGTAGATCCCGCATCCGCCGTAATCCATCCCGACTCGATCTAACTGTCCAACAGCAACCTATCCGTCCCACGAAACAAGTCACTTATTTAGGGATTAAGTTCGATCACCAACTCACCTGACGTCCTCACCTACAGACAATCATCACGAAAGCAACCAACCGACTTAATTTACTAAAAAGACTAGCAGGTACAACATGGGACTTAAACTCTAAAACCATTATCAATATATACAAAGCATTTTTACGTCCAGTACTTACATATGGATTCACTTCATGGATTGCAGCATCACCTAATATTTATAAAAAGCTACAGATCTTCGAGCGTCACGCATTACGCATCGCTTACCGAGTGAAACTACCTAGCCCTACACAAGAACTTTACGACCGAATCTCATTTCCCCACTTACTGTTCCATCTTGAAACCTTACGTCAAAGATACATAGCAAAACGACTTGAACACCAACACCCACTTCTCCTAGACATAATACATTCACACACAAACACTGTTAACCCCCTCGACACATTGCTACACCACTGTCATTACTCTTTGCAATCTACCACTACACAATACCACCGGACCATCCAGAATCAGATCTCATCAGAGACCCCAGCGCATCTATCATTCACCATCACCACGCTCCTTCATACGTAGCACTATAGTCATCACTACTAACAGGGCTCACATGTTAACATCAGGTCTAGAGAAGCCCCTAGGCCAGAAGATAACAATGTACTCCACTATTAATCTGCCATACGTGTTGTGTTAAATGTGCACTTCATATCCATTACATCACATCTTCATTTAAACTTGATGTATTCAAATTAGAAATATAATAACCTCTACCTAATGAGATGATTATGAGAAAAACTCATAATAACCCATGGGAATAAGATTAATAAAGAAAGAATAAAATAGTAAGATCCGAAACACCCCTTAGCCCAACAGCCATTACCTAGCTTCCAAACTCTCGCACATTCCCTTCCCTAAATAGAGGGTATTTGGTGGGTGCTAGCCGGGGCTAGCAAAAAAAATCAACAGAAGAGAAAGAAAGTGAGATCCTCTTGAAGAGATATTTCTCTTTAATAAATCATGTTTAAACTTTAAATTCATTTTTACTTCTTATCAGCTGGAGAATAGTTTATTGTCCTAACTCTGGTAGCTGAAAAGCTCCGGGTGAAGGATAATACACTAAGCTCTGCAGGTTTTACGAAAAGACTTGGTAGCCCACACTACGGTGTAGACTTGGGGCACCTTGTTCTTTCCTGCTAAGACATATTCTAATTTCAAGAGTGAACCCATACCAAACGCCCTGAGATACATAAAGAAGAGTAGATGGAAATGGTCACTAATATATATAAGCAAGTTTAAGACGCACAGCGACAACATTCAGCTTATATTCCTGTTAGTCCCATTTCATAATGGCGCCCAACGTGTTTGTTTGCGTACATATATTATACATTTCATTTTAACAAAATTACTCACAGTAGTCATAGCTCGAGTAGTGGTGAAGACAAAAAGAGGTGTCGAGACTGCTCGTTTGGGGTGGTCTGCTTTGAAATGTGTTTGTCCGCAACCGAATCAAGTCGCCGAATACGTAAATTCTTTGGAAATAACGTTGTGAATGAACGCATCGCTAGACTTTGGTTCCAAAAATTCAGGTCGGAAAATTTGTTCCTCAATGAAGAACCCTGCAGTGGGCGCCCACAGACCCTGGTTTTCGAGATAATGAAGGCGTACAAGTTGAGCAAGTGGGTACCTACACACACTGTTGCAAACCAAAAAAGACCAACGAGTCACAGCCTGTTTTTCCTTGCTTTCTCAGCATCGCAACACACACATATACGACTAGTGACGTGGATCCTGTAGGAGACGACCAAGAGTAACCAGCAAGCGAAATGACGTCGGCATTTGGTCGGCGAAGGCGGGGCCGACGTTGGCGGGGATTTTTAGCAGGGTTACGTCTCTATGCCGACCTCGACGGCGGCACGAAAAATGTCCCGACGACCAAACGCTACTTATGGGTCGCACTGACCTCCCCCGACTACTTGTTGGACGGGTCGCCATCGGGATCGGCATTTGGCTTCATAGGTAACAGACATTGGTTGTCACTAAGGACCCTGTGTCTCACACCACATGACCACATGTACACCCACGCAAGATTATGCTGTGTGTCTAGTGGACTTGTCGCGAAGTGGTCAACTATGAACTGCTACCACCGGACCAAATCATCACTGCAAACCTGTACTCGCAGCAGTTCGAACGTGTGCATACTATACATAATAGGCACTGCCGCAGATGGAGCTAGGATTGGTGAATCGCAATGGTGTATCCTTCCTTGCAGACAACTCAGAATACATGCACAGAAAGAAAGCCCTAGTAAATCCAGCTATATTTGCATTGCTAAACTGTATTGTTAAAATTTATAGTAATTGTAACCATAATTGTGTTACGGTCACGATACCGTTGTGCTAAGGTGCATATATCTGGTATTGTTCTAAAGTTGTGTTTCCTAATCAATCATTGCTAAATGTTACATTGCTGGGAAATTCATATGTATGGCTAATTGAACTATATTCCTTCATGACCTACAAGTTTGACAATATATTTATTGCTGTTCGAATAATACTGTATTATTGTTGGATGCGCATGCGCAGAAAATGAAAAATACAGAAATACTATACTGTTACCTGCGACACTGTGTGCTTGTGTGGTTGGAAGCCATCTTTGTTTCTTTCGAGAGAAAATACAAGATTGCGTGAGGAGTAGTTAACGATGACGAGGAAAAAATTATATCTTGGGGATTTACATCCTTACTTCAACATTTTAAAGGTGAGTGTAAAGTATAGCTTACGTCACTTACATCAGATGTTCTTATGATCACAAAAATAAAAAGTTGTACCAATAAAGTAATATGATTGGAGTAACCATAAAATTCTATTTGTCATAGTTGAAATTGGGACAGCAATACTATGGGTTGCAAATACAATACAGCTTTTGCTAATCGTGTAATGTCATTATAAAAATACACATGGTTATAGATGTATTGTCATAATTACAATAGACTACTGTGAACAATATTGTATGGTAAAATTCTTATTACAAGTAAAACTAGCAAAATGGTTTGTTAGAATTATAGCTAATTTTGTTAGCATAATGCCTAGTTGAATTACGACAATTGTTATAAATTGACCTAGGATAGCATAAAGTATTGTTGTAACTATACATATAGTTACAATGACAATGTCGTGCCATACAGTATTGTTGTGGTAACTATACATAACTCTATGTATAGTTACCAAAGCAATACTGTATGGTTCCCTAGGTTAACTTATAACAAGATATATTGTTGTCGTAATACATCTTTGTATTATTGTATAATTAGCTATAATGCTAAAAATCATCTTGCTAATTTGACTTCAAGCAGGAATTTTACCATAAATTATTGTTCACATTATTGTAATTATGATAATACACCTAACCATGTGTATTGCCATAGTAACAATGGACGATTAGCGAGATTTGTATTGTATTTGCAACCCATAGTATTGCTGTCCCAATTTCAACTATGACAAATAAAATTTTGTGATTACTCCAACAATATTTTTTTTAGTGAGGGGCGGTGGTGTCCAATAGTCGTACAGCAACTTGCTGGGGGGACACTGTGTCATCCACTGCACTCTCCGGACCTTGTGCCAACAGCTTATCACCTCTTCCATTCCCTGAACAACCTCCTTCGTTTAAATTTTTTGGCTAAAGAGACAGCAGACACTCACAGCTTTCTTGGCATGCAAGTACCCCTTCCCATAGTTTTACCGTCAGGGCATTACAAAGCTGAAGGAGCGTTGGAAAAAGATGCTGGAAGTCGATGGGGTATTACTTTGAGGGATTAATGGTAAGTGACATTTTATGTATACCTTTCTATCATAAATGTCAAGAACATTTTTGGTTACCTTGTACTTTAACGTTTAGTGAAAGCATAATATCCAATAGAATATGTAATAAGTTTTTACTGCCTTTGGTGAACACTGATCCATTACAAATGTCTTACAATATGCTGGAAACTGAGTAGAGATCTCCTTTACTTAAAAAAAAATGGTCTAATAGGCTTTAGTATTTAATGTTCTCAACTGTGTATGATGTTGTATGTTAAAACACACTCATGCTCGAGGTGGGATTCGAACCTACGATTCTTGAGTCGACAGACTACCGTGCTAGACCACTCGACCACCCGGATCGGCTTTACTAACAGAGCAAGCTGGTGTGAATAGGCTTCCCTGGCTCCACGCTATGAAATTTGAAGATAAAAACTGTCAAGAATTCGTGTTATTATTTTTTTCGCGGACCTTGCCCCAACTCTTTCCCGAGTACTAGTTGGTCTGGTCGCCGTCGGGATCGGCATTTGGCTCGCTGGCTGGCAATGGTGCCATTAACTGTATACAATTACTTTGTACGTAATATAGAAACACGAAAATTAAGTTCCTTTATTCTCCTTCTTTGTAAACTTTTCGACGTTTAATACTGAAGTAATTTAGAACTCTATGATTCCCCATTGGGAACAATATGCACGCAGGAGTTGCTAATACAGAGGCGAATATACGGAGGGTATTTTGAAAACTGGGCAAGCAGCCAAATCGCTGAAAATCTATTAGATCGCTAGAAGTTCGAACAGAGGTCGAGCATCATGAGAAATTGCGTTTTAGCAATAATGGCAGAATCTAAAACGTTCTATGTACTAAATGACTGAATTTGCAACACTGGGTATCAGTATATTCTGCTGTTTAATGAATTCCAGAGAAAAGACCCCCATACGAATATATATTCTGGGTAATTCTCCTACAAATATTTCACAACTAACCAGCATTTAAATTGGTGACGTCTATGGAGTAGTATTAGGTCCCCCAAAATCATTTAACAAAAGAAGTACTGGATAACGTAAGAGGATCTGGAACGACTCGTAATTTCAATGGCTCCTCGTTTTATTATGCATTCGTGTTCGTCAACGCCCGCTGAGTAGAAATTGATGAGTCATCTTCCTCTCTGCTTTGGTCATTGTAAGACGTTAACAAATCGTATCGCTATTTCAATGTATTCTCGAGCAGAGAGAGAAACCTTTTTTTTTTCTTGGCTACGATCCAGATAAAGGCTAATTTCCAAAAGAGAGAAAAATAGAACACTGTTTCTCTTCTTCGGGAACTGATAAGTAGCGTTTGTATATCTTCTTTTTCTAAATTTTCTTAACCTTCTCACCAGAGGTCTCTGTATTCAAATATATTTTGCTGTACAATGTAATTTTCCTTCGAGGCTACTACACGGCAAAATGTAAGACAGTTTTGGTCAAGATATTTTGAAATGACTAGGATAGGTTACTATTTACAATGAAAGCATTACTAGAAATGAGATAGACGGATCGATTCTGACGTATATTTACGTACGTATAAAACCCTACAATACGTACTTTGCGCATACGTATATTGTCTACAATTTGTTTCCTAACCTATTGCATCGAGAAATAGGTGATCTGAGCCAGAAGTTGTCTAAAGGCCTTAAATAAATTCGAGAAGCACGTGTGGACTAAGGAATTAATGAACACGGAACTAATCTTCTACAAAACTCGACTAACACAAGCGATACGCTAAGGTTGCGAGACGTGGACCTCAAGCAAAAAGCCAGAAGAGATGTTACGAAAGAAATATTCTACCATTACAAGAGAATGTAGATTGGTTAGAGGATGTGACAGAATGATGAGGTATATGAACCATACAAAGAACTAGAAGATGAATGTGGTGAAGTAAGTGACACTTCGAAGATTGTGATGGAATATCCATACATACAAAATGAAGGCGTGTAGAATTCCAAGGAGGTCTTGGACGGAAAATTCCACCAAACAAGACCATTTGGAAAACATATTAAGATAGTCAGTGCGTACGGATGCTTAATAATAGCTAGGGATAAAGCCTTGAAGAGGAACAGCAATGGATAAGGACGAGTCGAGGCGCAGACTGAAGATCAAGGGCCTACAAAGGCTGCAGTATGCTATTGTATGTGTTTGTCAAAAATTTTACCGCATCCTGTAAAAAATATGAATAATTAATGCAACCCCCGTGGCCTAGTGGTTTCAGTTCCGGATTTTGGAACGGCAAGGAGATGTAAACTGGTTTGAATCCTCCGAATCATCACACGAATGCCGGTATGACCTTCACGAAGTACCTGGACTCAGCCCTCGTGTTCCACACTGTAACGTCACGGACTCTGGATTCGGCTCGTAGGTTCGAACCGCGCAGTCGGCCATCCTGACTAAGGCTTTCCACGATTTTCTCTTAGTTTCACCAGATGAATGCCAAGATAGTGCCTTAATAAGATAATGGCCACTACCTTTCCCAACCCTATCTCCAACTGAGCGATAGATACCTACATGACATAAGAAAATTCAAATTTAACAAAGTACCTGACCTCATTTTCCATTTCCCTCGCCGAGGAAAGTCATCCCTCCGGTACATGACGGGTTTAGTTAGCATATAACTGCTTCTCTGCTCATAAATATATGTTCAAAACAGCAAGGATGGTTGAAAAGCATTTTACGAGTAGAAACTGAACGATCAAAGATTTAGAACTGAGTGTTAATACTGTTATTTTCATAGAATAAATGTCAGATTGGTGATTAAAGGCTAATTCATACATACAGTGCCGTTCCCCATGCCATGCCCCAACAGTGCCGTCTTGAAGAGAAACCATCCCGGTCACAATAATATCTTCCTCCTTGCAATCCATCCTTGGAACTGGTGTAGAAAGCACGGCACGGCATGGGAACGACATCCAAGGCTAATTCACATATACAGTGCCGTGCCGTGGTCCATGAAGTTTCTTTTCAAACTGTGACATTGAAAATGCATTGAGTTGTCTTTCTTAATTCACACATGCCGTGCCGTGCCCCTACCATGCCCCGACAGTGCCGTCTTGCCTTCTCGGCCCCTATCCTTCGGCTTTCCTCGGCCAGTCTGTGGTTGATATGTTGTTGAGCAAGGCTGTGTGTGAAAAGTGAATGAAAAGCAATTGATAATGTTAGTGCAAGAGCACGAATGCTTATACGGCACTGTATGTGTGAATTAGCCTTAATAGTTAAAGTAACTTCCTTTCTTCGCAAATAAGATGACAGATTCTATAAATATGATACAGAGATGATTTCAGATACCAACTTGGATGAAGTAGTGTTAGCTATAGCACCATTACGTTAGGATAATATAGTGTTTAGATGACAAGAAATGTTTTATAAGATACAAATGTAAATGTATTTAGAACGAAAATTGAAACATGAGAAAAGGGAATGATTCAATGGCGTAATAATAACTAAATACATCAAATTCGTGAAAGAGTTCGAATTAAATGCTTCGGTTAAAAAGAGAGGTCCGAAGAATTCATTTGAAACTAGGATCATAGCTCTACCAGAAACTGATTCAAATTACCCAAAAGGAAGAAAATAGGACAGTACTACAGTTAATTTATGTATATGGCCCGTTAACATGCAATTAGTGTAAAACTAGAAGCATTCCTGGTTGATAATAATGTTGAAGAATCTTGTATAAAGTGGATATTACATTGATGTTCTGAAGCGACATCTGTTGTCAACATTTGAAATTCATTAGCTAATAAACTTCTAGGTTGGCTGGAAATCCCTTCACTAGTTAATGAGGTACGGTTTTTTTTTATTTACTTAAAGTAAATTAATTTATTTTGTACAAAACGACAGTCAAAGAGTAGAAGTTATTTCTACACACTACATATTCAATTTATTGGGTGAAACATGGGAATAAACTGCAAGTACGAATGTTTTTGATAAAACTGGTTTGTTTTCTGAAACGAATTGTTTAAATTCTTAATACAAGGTGACGTTAAAATCGTTGGAAAAATAGTAGAACGAATAGAGAATATTACGGTGAGTAAATTTCCTATTATATTACAGTTTGTGTCCACACGAGTTCATCAGTCTGCAATAAATAAAAATCGAAAGAACAATGAAAATAGTAAAATTACATCAACATGAAATTCCCTCTCTCACGTATTTCTCAACTCTTTTTCTCTACAAATAAACATATTATTTTCCTCACTTATGAATATTTTCGATTTAGCATTACGGTTAATTTTTGACATGGAGAGAAAGGGAGAATTTAAAACCAAGGAGTATACCTAGATATTTTAACGAACAACATGTAGTTATATTTGAGTTCCCTATTTAAAGTTCTTTAATAATTATAAAACGTGTACAATTGTCCGTTGTTCATATGAATGAATACGTTTTGCAGATTATTAGTACTACGTCATATAACAGTTCAAAATCTTCGACATGTTAGTTTCAATCCTGTATATTAATACGAAGATTCTTCACAGATTGTTCAAGGTCATTAACGACTAAGTTAAAAAGCATTGGACCATGAACTGACCCCTGTGGTACTCCTATTTTAATCTCGGTACAATTAGAGAGTACGAGGTGCGTTCAAGTTCTGATGTCTACTATTATTTTCTAGTAGCGAAAGCATGTAGAAGCTTGAGAGTAGATACAGAATATGTAGGAAGCTCGTAGCGCTTTCTTGCGGCGGAAGCGGTTTAGATACTGAAAATGACCACGTTCACGTTCAAAGAACAGGATGTTATTATTCGATATATCCACTTACATCGTATGACAACCACCGACTTTACCCGTCAGTTAAGTTGGACATGCGGTAATGGTATTAGGGAGTGACAAATGTACGTTTGTGGGTGTAACAACTCAAAGAGGACCGAACATGTTGTGAAAATAAAACCAAGGTACCTCAGTAAGCCATCAGCCTATCGGATAACATGATTGTGCGAGTGAAACAAATGGCTATGGGGAACCGCCGCGGTTTTCATTGAATGAACATGAACGAGAAGAATCCCCCCTCCCCCCCAGTCTTATTCTCATTTGCAGAAAACATACTACTATATTTCGCCTTCAATGTAGGGTAAAGTCGGGCAAAGTGGCACACTTTCTATTTATCGCGTCATAACTTTGGAACAAAAAGCGATAACTAATTGTTTAATACACCGATGGAAACCTTGGAATCTCCCCTACATTCTAACGTAAAATGAAATAGGAATATTGAAATTTGTGCACCACAAGCAATATTTATTACAAGTATGTGAACAAGTATTACAACTATGCGGGCAAAATGAAACATACCTTCATACCAATTCAATATTTTTTATGTAATAATCTACAGTGCATTATAGTCTAGTGATGTGTAAATAATAAAACATGATTTTTAGAATTATTACAATTGGAATGAAAGTACAATGTAAACGAATTAACGGCTTGTTTAATGTAATGTCAGTTCCAGAAACGTTTCACCATGCCCTATTTTGTATTTTTCTCTTTGCCCGCTTTAATACTTTTCCCATTAGGCAATATGTTATGGGCATGTGAGACCAATATTGCAACCCGCTTTATTTTACGTGTATTGGAATGAGATGTATTTTTTTGCTGCAAAGATGGCAGCTCAGTTTTGATCGCTCGCCAAATACTAAGATACATTTTCTTTAAACGTTTCAATTGTGTATTATCAACAATACATGTATTATTATTATACTTATTAGTTTGTTATGTAGTAATAAGATTCTTAGACTGAATTAGGATATGAATTAGATTAAGAAATAGATTTGCACAATCAGTTATGTGAAACTTTGTGTAGAGTATGAGAGTTTGTATTTCACTTTACTCGCGCGCCAAGCAGCAAGCATACTTCTACATTACGTCATAGGGTTGCCGTCACTAATGTCTCTACAGTGGTACCAACTGTAATTTTTCTCGTTGCGCATATGCTCCGAAACGAAGAATTTTCAGTTTGCTCGACCATACCACTTTAACCGTCTTTCCCTTACTTTAGAAAGTTTCGCTTTTTTTTATTGTAGCTGTTCAAAATCACTAATTTGGGAAAATCAAATATCTCCTCAGTATCGGTCGATATCAATAACGCACGATTTGCGATTTTGGTTGATGATGTTATCCAATATCGCTCAATATCGAATGGGAAACACTTTTGGCGATTTCGATCGTTATCAATATTGATTGCTGTAAGAAAGCGTCATTATTTGATGAGAGAACTGTAGTGACTTAATAAACGGAATTACGTATATTTTTACAGTAGTTTCACAATAAACGTGATCTCGATTACATCTTGGTCTTTATTCTAATATTTTCTCTTCATTTATAGTTGAAAATTTTTGCATTTGTCTTGGGTTCGAACCTGCGAACTTGTGATTTATTGTCCGTTGTCTTAGGAACTCTTCCAAGGGTCAATCCTTGAAAAACAATACCTCGAATATAAACTTCATCAACTCCTCAGAACGATATCAGCCAATGTCGATCAGTATCGGGCAATGACATCTTCAAACAGTAATAGTTTAATCTAACAAGTTTTCTTTTCACTTTTTCTGGAGGCAATCCATTTCTCATGTTTCCGAAATAACCTTGAAGGTTGAAATATCGTAGCATGTCAATATCAATCGATGTTTAGTCAGAACGGGCAATCATGATCGATATGCGCGTTATTGGCCCGATATCGGCCCGCTACGTTATGCTTGTGTTACTTTATAGACACATAGCTTTGAAAGAATAATAGCCCTATATTTTCTAACCAATGCTATCTCATTCGACAAGCTATTTAGAATACAAAGTCGAGATTCTTCTCCCAAGAAAGATTGAAACGAAAATGTTCTATTTGTTTTTATTTGCACAGGAAGTGCGGATATTGACTATTCATAACCGGGAAATTACGTCACACTGACCACTGGCTATAAAATAAAAAAACAATCAATGTACATTTTCTGTGATTCTCAAACTACGTAACAATCTCATTTAAATTCATGGAAAGAAAAAGCTTCCTTTTTTTTCACTTGCCTTTTCGTAACTGACAATACAATCGGATCCAGATGTATATTTTTCTGTTATAGGAAAAAAAAAGTATGTATTTTCTTTCTCCAGGGTGACTAGCTTGCAATAACAAAATGGAAATAGATCTTGTCACCTTCCCTGATCATATTTTTAATTTCTTTTCCCCTGCGAA